>PVJA010001445.1:63394-126920 GCA_004027025.1 Myocastor coypus | reverse complement strand
AATTTTAACCTGTTCATTTAAAAGATAAACATCAACAGTAGAGGTAGAAATCAATGAGGTAGCAAAAATATCTGCATGTCACATTCCTTCTGTTGGATTCCAAAAGCAGGCCTTTTGTTTTCTCTTATGCAGTAGAGCAGTACAGCCAGCAAAGACAATATATTCCATTAATTCCTGCAACAATATAAGCAATCCCATAAATTGAAACTGTGGGAGTGAGTGCATTTACCTCTACTTTATCAATTCAGAGTCCTGCTGCAACACCCTTCTCTATTTTACTAGCACACAAAAATCTACTTTACTCATTGCTTCTCACCTTGCCTAACTAAAATTAGCAGTGCTATTACCCTCACTTAATAACCAAAGTTATCGAGGGAATAACCTGGATTAGAAGCTGTGATCCCCAAAGCTCATGGCTAAGTGCTTCGAGTCTCCTGTCTAGACTCAATGAATAATTCAGAGGTCTACTTGTTGGAAATCTAGTTAGGAGTCTGGCAGATTTGATTGCTTTTGCTCTGTGGCTTCCTGGACACCACCCTTATCTATTTCCCTCTTATTGCTCTGCGCCCTTCTCCCTAGGGAAAAATCCTCTCATTTCCCAATCCCTTAGGAACTGCAAAAACAAAAGATTATGGTCCCAGCCTTCTCCTTGATTCTCCATCATCATTCAGTCTAAAACCACGTGAGCTCCCACTATGTGTGAGGGCCAACTGCCTGTAGGCCTGCAGGTCTTCTTTGGGGTCCTCCCTTCATGCTCTATCCTTTAAGTTCTGGCCGCTTACAACCCTCCTCCTTTTCAGCCCCTCGGGCAGTCCCGACTCTGTTGCTGCCTACTGTCAGAGGGTGGGCTCCTCGAACACTCCTCCTCCTCACCGTCCCCCGAGCTCCAGGGGACGGTCATCTGCCATCGGCTGCTCAGCCTGCTCTCCTCGCTGCTCCTTGTTTGCTTTCTCATATTTTCCATCACCATCTAACCAACTTCTGTATTAAATTCCATCTGTGCAAACTACCTAGGAGAAATGGTTTCCTGGCTGGATCCTGATAGATGATAGATAGATAGATAGATAGATAGATAGATAGATAGATAGATAGATAGATAGATTCTTAGTTATAAGCCACAGAAGCCAACCCTGACATTTTGGCCTGGAAGGAATTTCTTACAAAAGATACTGGAGAGCTACAAGAGTCTTCGAGAATTAAAAAAAAAAAGCCAGATTCAAGATAGGCAAGAAGCAGCACTCAAAATCTCTCAGATTTTCCCACAAAGCCATCTCTATCGCCACTCCTGAGGTCCAGGGTGGTATCACCGTCACTGCGGGCACCAGCCCTGGATGCTGGAAGCTGATGCGCCATTCAGATTGTGGTTTCTGCTGCACTGTCAACAGCGCCAATTCTGGGTATGCCCTACTTCTTCATAACCTGAGCTTCCAAATTAGAAACTAGAATAGATGCAGGTACATGCCTCCTAGCCCTGCCTGCAAAGCACCCTAAGGGGACAACTGACATTCTCAGTGTCCATCCCAGAAGAAGGGCTCTTCACAGGAGGAATGCTTCCTCCACACAAGCCAGAGGTTTACCTGCTGAGTGACTTTTAGTTTGGGCAAAACATTTGATAGGATTCTAGTCAAAGCAGTTAATTTGGAAGAAAAGGGATCTCAGGAGTTACTGGTAAGGAAATGCGGGAAGTCAGAAGGAAAAAGCTGATTGATGGTGGATCATTGATCAATCAAGTTTTCACTCTGGGTGACTTGAGTTAAATGGCCTGGGGAGGCTCAGGGGACCTTCCTTTAAAGCCGTACCGTTCCAGGGGCCAGGGAATTGGGGACATTATCCATCACCTGCTATCTGACTCCACTGAGATCAGCTGAGGACAGCGTTCCATTCGACCCCTGCTCCTCTTCCAGCTGGAGAAAACGGAGGCAAACGCAGGCATGTGCTGACAGCTAAACATCAGGTGGGTACAAACTGAGGTGCTAAGAGGAAGACGGGACATCAAGTGCATCTCAGAGAAGAGCCGCAAAGGCACGGGGACCTGCTGAACATTCAGGAAACAACCGCGAACACGAGAGACGCATCCCTGGCTTCAGTAAGCCGGTGGCTTTGAGATTCAGACGCTTCAAGAGGCAAGTGCCAAACAGTAGAGCCAAAACCACAGCGGGTGCCCAGGGAGCTAGAGCCAGGCTTCTGGGCCTCTGCGGCTCAGGCGATGTTGGCAGCACCTTACTCAGCTCTGAACCCCACTTTCTAGGGTGGTGCTTGCTTGGTTTGTGTTTTCTGACCCTGTGCAGACCTGTCATGCACAGTCCTGGAGGGTCACATTCATTGTCACTGTTGCTTCCCATAGGACCCCACAGGGGGAGCATAGACCATTGTACAGGAGAGAAAGTTGAGACTTTCCTATGTGCCCCTGTCCGTTTCTGATTGGTCTTCATAGCTCAGCTTCTGCGCGATTCCCCCAGAAGTCTAACCTGTGCAGTGCTCCCCAGCTCCCCTCCAGGGTCGTCTCTGTTGCAGAGATGGGTGCCGTAATGGGCAGCTCGTCCCTGAGGTCCTCATGAGCTGCTCTCCCTGAGAGCAGGAGCTGGGTCTGGTTGATTGACAAAGTAGGGCTACCATCCACTTCCTGCTGGGACATTAGAGAAACAAACCCCATTTACCCATCATTATTGAATGACTCAAATATGCTCAGAGATGGTCAGTGACCTGACAGTCACGATGCCAAGAGGTAGCATGACTGAGGCTCGAACCGCAGCATCTATCCCCAAGTCTCTTATTTTCTTGAGTGTTAAGCCACTTCCCTCTCTACGTGGTAACCAGAAAATGTGAATTGCCTTAAATACTGCTACTCAAAGCTCACAAGGGAGGGAATGTCAATAATTTCTGATACTCAGCAAGCTGAGAAATTACAGACAGAACTCTAGACTAGAAGCTAGAAGGATAAGGTCCTTTAGAGAGAAGGCTCCCTGTCCAAAGCTTTGGTTTGGCTGGACAAGCTTTAAAAGTTTTCCTAAATTTAATATCCTAAAATTCTAATTAAAAAAAAAAATTTAATCTATGGGTAAAAGGAAATGGCTCCCTCCAGCATGAGTAGTTAATTGAGCTCATCAGCTAAATAAAACAAAGCAATTGAAGAATATTAGCAGCAAAGTGACCCTTAAGGCACAGACACATTTTTTTTTTTAATTCTCCTGTACAGATTTCAGAAAAGCTGCCTTACATTTCCCCTTGTCACACATTCACAGAGCTACATTCAAGTTGGGGGGCAGAGAAGTGACGATGGTTTGAAAAATGTCAAGAGAATTCTCTATCTGTCTTATTTACCCTGACAGCATTTTCAGCCTTTGGTTGTGAAATTAATGAGTCATTTGTCCTCCACATTTCAGAATATCCTCATTCTTTTAAAATTTTTCTTTTCTTTATTTTTTCTTTTATTATTTATTGGATACAGGCTCTCACTGTGCAGTTCAGACTCATAGTTATCCTCCTGTCTCAGCCTCCCCATTGCTGGCACGCCCACCTGGTCTCAGGGCTAGCACGGCACACCTGGGGTTTTGGGGCTGGCATGGCATGCAGTGTCAGGGATTGAACCCATGTCCTCATGATTGCCAGTCAAGTGCTAGTGCTCTGACCCTTCTCATTCTAAAATGACCAAAAATGTGATAGGTTTAATAACAGCTTTTTTGGCCATCTGAGAAGGCGAGGGAGGGGCAGGCTGGGAGGCAAGAGATAGGCTGGAAAGGAAATAAAACATGAAAAGGCCTCAGAAGTTATAATGCACACATCCTGATTTCAGAATGCTAAAATGAGTCGCTAAGAAAGCCTTTGCATTGAAAAATGAGGCTAATTTCAAAAATGTACTCGAGGAAAAAAATAAAATCTTCAGACAGTATTTTAAGACCTTACACACTATGTCCAAAGGATACTTCTAGACCTAGCTAAATTAGAGAGCATCAACATAAGTTATATTTTTAATGACAAAAATTGGAATTTTACATTTCCTAAACCCGAGTATTTATAATTATAATTTATAAATTATATATATGAATTATAATTTCCAGCTGAAATTATACTGGAAATACACCCATAAATAATCATGTGGGTGCTTTGATAGTCAGTATAAGACAGTATAAGAAATAAGAGTCTGATTTCTATTTCAGTTCTTTTTCTCCTGGAGAACAATGTACCTGTGCCCCATTGTCTCTGAAACGGAAGTCCTAAGGGCGGAAAATCAGATCAACAGTTCATCAGTTATCACTTGGATTTGATCATTCATTCAGAAACGCAGAAGCCAACAATGTGTTGCATTTTATTTTGCGCCACTTCACTAACTTCCAGCACGGTCCTGCCACACCGCGCACCACTCGGATTAAAATGCCGCCCAAGGCAAAACACCCAGGCCAGAGGATCAGCAACGCACCCGCCGTTTCCTTTCTCAGCTCCAGGCTACCGAAAGAGGCGCCAAGACTTGGGTGAAGACACCGAATGCACGCTAAGGAGTAGTGAAAGAAAGCACTGAGACCAAACCTCTGCATCCTGTCGGCTGAGGTAGGAAGCATGGCACCGGCACCTTGACGCGTCGGCTGGTACTGACAGCTCAGCTCGGATCAGTCCATCCTAACGCACTTCCTTAGAAAACCCATTCAGCCCCCGGATGATTGGGCACAGAACTAAGAACTCTTGGTGGACATCACTGAAGACCGAGTAGTTGAGTCTACAAATGTTTCCCACATATGTTGCTTCCTGCTTATCCTGAGCTACTCTACACAATCTCAAGCATGCAGGCCACCAATGGCCATCTTTTTAGAGCTTTCAATGATTCCAGCAGCCCACTGCAGCACACATGCTGTAGGTTCACTGCTACTGAGCCCGTTGTGCATTCAGCTTCCCCTAGTTGGAAAGATCTTTTGTTTTCTCTTTTACCTGTGAAAATAGGATTTGTTTTGTACCACTGCACACCAATTTCCCCTCTGCGAGGCATGCCTAACTCATTACTTCTAATCGTATGTTCATTTATGCAAGGAACCTAGGAATCCAAAAGAAAAATTCAGACCAAACATTTTCATAAAAATTGTCATTATTATAATGTAGCCCATATTTACATAAAAAGGATATTTCAGTCAAAACACAAAACTAAAGAGAGAAATATGAGATTATAAATCAAAATTCCTTGCCTCATCTTTTAGGCAGCTGTGCCTTATCCTATAAAATGAATCATAAAGTTTAGAGTAAACCTGAATTCCTACTGTAAAATATAATAAGAATAGAAATTCAAGCACAATGTCATTTTATTCTGAGTATTAAATTTCTATCAAGGCAGAACATCTTATACCGCAAAAATTATTTTAAGGTTTAGTAAATGTTTTAGTTCAGTTATTCCCACACCGGGCTGATACCCAGAGTCAGAAGCTGAACTTTTGGAAAATAGAGATTTCTTAGCATCATGCTTTTCCCATAAGTTGGCCTTTTTAGGGTGTGGTACTCAACACTCTTATTTTATAAAAGCTCCTCTAAGGGAGCTAAGACCAGTTAGGTTGACTCTCATGACTGATAAATTTTTATAATGAAGTTTCTGAAATTGAGTCTTCAGTAACTGTACGTTAGAAGTATACTTCAGTGAATGTATATACTCAGGCCACAAGAATATTTGAATTCATTTATGCTGTAAATTTCAGTGGTGACATAGGTCATCAATTCATTTTGACATTTTTATGAGTGAAGATGGAGTACTCAAAGTTTCAAATCTTAACAGATTCCTGAAATATAACATATTTTTAATAAAAGATGTCTCATCTTTTATAGAGATATATGAGGAGCAAAATTTTTAAAAATTTAATTTAATTATCAATAAAAGCTGCTTGCACCTTTTTATTCATTGACTGATAGGTTGATCTGTTGTTTTGAGACAGGGTCTTTCTATATACTTCAGGTTGGCCTTAAACTCACTATGTACCCCTGGCTGGCTTTGAACTTATGGTGTTCCTGCTGCCTCAGTCACCTATGAGTACTAGGATCACAGTGGTGCACCGTCATACCTGGCTTCATATTTTAAAAGACAGTAAAAAGGCTATTTTTAAATTCAGATTTGTTTGTTTTATGTAATGAATTTGTTTTAGATAGTTATTGTATCAAAATGGTTTTACTCTTAAGCCTTCTGTTACATGATTATTTCAGGATCTCAGATGAAGAAATAATTTATGTTAAAAAATCAAAATTATAGTAAGTTTTATACAAACAAAATTCCTCCAGATATAATTTATAGCTTGTTTAGGGCCACCAATTCACATCATAAAATAAAAGAAGATCTGAATTGAGTGGACTCCAGTAATTGAATGTTTTCTGACAATCTTTTAAGCACAGCTGTACATATAATCAATAAATGCAAGATAATTAGTCTTCATTAATAGTAATCTATGCACTCAGGCCCCAGTTGGAACAAAGGGCAGTAGGGATCCAAACAGATGAATCGATGAAAACCTAATAAATAAATAATATGGAAAAGGGACCTGATTCTGAATACAGTAAGCTTACTGCAGCCTTGTATAGAGCAGACAGAAATGTACATTGGAAATTTCACTGCAAAATGTTCACTCTCGGGGCCTGGCACAATGGCTCAGTGGTCTAAAGCACCTGCTTGGGAAAGCTTGGGCGGCTTCAGGGACCGCGGTTCAATCCCCAGCACCACATGCTGCGCCAGCCCTGCCCTCAAGGCAGGCTGAGCCGGCCATAAAAATGAATGAATAAACAAACAAAGGTTCTGAAACAAGAAAAACAAACAAACAAGCAAATAAATAAATAAATAATTTAAATTTAAATTTAAAAAATTAAAGAAAAAATTCTTTTTTTCATGTTTAAATTTTACATAGTGTTTATTAAACAACTGTATCTTAATTTTAACAATATAGAAAAAGTTATAGCTGACTTTTCCATTGTTAAAAAAAAAGTCTTAAATAATCAACATGTTCACTCTCATTAATTTCCCTTTGTGCTGGGGAAATAAGCTTAGACATAGAAACAAAGTCTAACCATCCATGAGTTTTGGAGTACAACTACACAAAGGCAGGTGTTCCCCCATCGTTGGAACATGCCAATTTGCCTTTTAAGCTCAGAGCACCCAGGAAAATATAAGAATTGTGACTGTGGTAGGGATGGAAAGATAACACTGTAACATAAAAATGCTCTGGTTTGGGAAGAAGTTGATGGATGACTACTAAGTGGTAGTAAAACAAGAGTAAGAAGTTATGGCGTGTTATTGCACGATAGCATGACAATAAATAACGATAATGCATCATATAATTCAAAAAGCTAGAGTTTGAATGCTTTACTATACCGAAATGATGAGCACAGTATTATATTCCTCCTGATTTAAACATGACACAATACATACACGTATTAAGGTATTAGATTATACTTTATAAGCAATATGCATGATTTATGTTTTATGTATCAGTTAATTTTTTAAAAAATTCATTGTTTTCCCCCAAAAGTATTTACAATTCTCACTTACATGAATATAGTCATAAAGGACAAATTGTAATTTGAATGCTCAACAATAGAGTTACAACCAGTTTTCTCTTGGGAGACTCACTTTGCAAACCCCACTGCCATAAGACACATAGCCACATGGAAGGGCCAGTAAGAATGGCTTCAGCCATAGCCTTCGGGGGATGCCAGCCAACCACCAACATCAACCCCAGACAAATGAGGGTAGGCCTCTGCAAATCATTCTACCTTACCATGCCTAATGTCATGCAGAGCAAAGGCTAAATGTCCCCACTGTATTCTAATCAAACTCCATATCTACAGGCAAAATAAATTTTGCTATTGTTATTTTTGAGTTTTATCAGGGGCAGCAGTGGCGACACAGCAGAGGAACAGATATAAGGGTGGAGGAGCCCTTATTAACTCTGAAGAGATGGAGAGGACTGAGGGTAGGGAGATAGATAGACAGATGCTCTGACTTGAGACAGGGAGGATGAGGCTTTATGAACTTCTTCTAGGGGTGCAGTTTGACGGGCAGGTGCAGTGACAGCCAAGGAGGTGACTGGAGCTCCCTTATGTAGGCAGGAAAGGTAAAAGGAAGTTGCTTCCACAGCTGGAGTGGGGAGCAAGGAGGAAGTGGTCATTGGAAAGATAAGCTGCTGTTTTGGGAAGTCAGCCATGTTGGATCAGGGTCACGATAACTAGCAGTTTGTACTTTGGTCAGAGCCTATCAGTTAGAAGCCACTCTTTTGGGCAATTTGTTATGGAACAAGCGGGCCATATACCTCGTCTTGTTCTATTTGATCTCCTCTCAACAGTTCACATCATTTTTAATTAGGAAAACAATTTCACAATCATTTAGCAGTTGTGGTATCTACAGTGATTCACATACTATGCGACCTGACTTTGTTACAACACCTTATATCCAGCACATTTTGGGTCACTTTTGACCAGCAGCATGTATGAGCCGTACTTGTTCAAACTGTACAGTGAGGTTTGTAAATTATAAAAGTAATATATACTCATGAGATTCAAAGTTTACAGATGTCTCTGTTTCTGTACACCTTACACACAAGCACACACGTGCACACACACTTAAGCCTTTTTTATAAGTAGCATGAACTTTTCAACATGTTGGTAACAGGCCTGTGGATAAGGGAAATGAGGTAACTGTGATTAACAGATGATAAATGATGGATGGTGGGGTGATAGTGGTGATATTAACATTTTTGGAGTTCTGACTAAGTGCCATAACTTGTTCTACATGCATTTAATGCATTACCTATTAAAGTCTATAAGGATATATTAAGGAAAAGGGCTCTGAGAATAGATTGAATATTCTTCAAATCTTCGTGATGCTTTGCAAGTGCCTTAGTATTCTCTTATATAGATGCAAAAGATCCCTAAGGGGAAAACAAATAATATAAACCACTGCATATGTGCTATAAAGATGCCTGCTGCCTGAGGAGCAAGATGTACAACTCAGGGTTCTTTCAACTATATCTATATGCAGATTACTCTGGAATGGATACTCTAGGCCAGACCAGAGCCATATAGCAACTCGGATATCTTCGAGATGTCTTGAACTCATCAAATCCAAACTATATGACACCTTAATACACACACACATACACACACTTGCACACACACACATGCACACACACACACACACACACACGCACACGCACACACACGCACACACACACACACACACACCGTGGATCCAAATAGTTGTGCAAAGTTCAGATCAGTAATATATTGAATACTAGCTCTTGTTAAATTCTCTCTATTTAAGATCTTAACTATCTCTGTAATTTCTCCACTTCTTTCCACTTTATAAGCATCTTTTATATAGAATACTGCTCACACACTGCCGATTGCCTCCCAATTTTCCATCTGAGTCAGCTCCAATGCTTTATCCAGCTCTATCAGATACTTATCCAGAACTATCAACTTCTTGTAGTTAAGAGTGATCAATGTAACTTATTTCATCACTTTACTCCCAGAATTTAAAACTTAGTGGACAACCCCTGTGTTATGGTTTGGACATAAAATATTCCCCCCAAAAGTTTCATATGTTTAGAAGAGGATTGGATATGCTCATCCGTGGATTCAGCCATTGACATGCTTAGGAGCTAAATGTGGTGCCAGTAGGTGGGACCTGGCTGGGGGTGTCATTGGTGATCTGAACTGTACTGGAGGATTCTTGAGCCTGGCTTCGCTCCTCTCTCTTCCTTGGCTGCCGTAGCCTGAGCATGTCTCCTCCACCAGGGCTGCCTACCATGTCCTTCCTCCCTTGGGACCATAGACTGAAACTGATGACCATAGACTGAAAACTGAAACTGATGACCATAGACTGAAACATAAGCCAAAATGCACGTCTTCTCCTTCAGATTTCAGGTTACGTACTGTGTTCCAGGGACAGGAAAGCAGATTAAAGCACCTTGCTCTTCTCCTAACAATCTACATTCTTATCAGAGCTTACAGGCCACACACCATTACTCTTACAGCTTCAAACTGATCACGTATTCCTCTTTTGTCTTATTTTGTTTATTTGTCTGGTTTTTTAATTTATGTATTTGGTACAGGGTCTCACTATGCAGCTCAGACTTGTAGCGATCCTCCTGTTTTCAGCCCCCCAAGCACTGGGATTACAAGCGTGCACCGCCATGCCTGGACTTGGTCTCTGGTTCAGTGCACCCAGGATGGGGCCAGTGTGGCTTGTGAGGCCAGGGATAGAACCCTGGTCCCTGCACTTGCCTAAGCAGGCACTTAGTCCACTCAGCTATCTCACCAGCCCAACACATACTCCTCTTTCTTTCTGCTTTCAGCTACACAAGCTTTAATTTTCTACAAACACATCAAGTTTTCTCTTACTTCAGCACATTTGCATATCTGCAACTTATGCCTGAGATGTTCTACCCTTCCTGCAGTAATCTCATTTTGTACACTAAATTCTTGGCTTGAAGGTTAGTTTCCCAAGGACGACCTCCAGTGTTTCCACAGGTAGGTTCACATTCCTTTATTATATTCTACTTTATTGGCACATTCCTTCTCTTCACAGTCCAAGTCACAATTTGCAGGTACACTTTTACTGAAGCAATTTTTTTAAATTACAGTGCATATGTCTCCCCAATTTTACCATAAATTCTTGGAAATCCAGAGCCAGTGATGGGCTACAGTGAGCTTCTACAACAATATCCAGAACACAGAAGATTTTCAGTAGATATTTGTTGAATAGATCGAACGGGGGAATGAATGAGTTATTCTAATCATGGACTAAGAAAATATTCCAGCTGATCCATACTTGCAGTGAGTGTAACCTACCAGTTTTCTGAGTGTGCTTCCAACATAGCTGTTATTTGTTCTTCATTTTCAGATCTTTCATTTGAAAAACTTGGCCGCCTTTTCTCTCAGCCACCAGAGCCAATAACATAGCTGCAGCATGCGTTTTACTGGGAGGTCCAGTTCCCAAACTTCCTACTGATCATGGTGTACCACAAATAAACCGCAACAAAACAATTTATTTTTTCTCCTTCTCTTACACAATTTTGCAGATGACAAAATAATTTCAGCAGTAAATAATTTTTTTTAAAAAAGTAGCATATACAGAAGCATAGATATATGGTAGGATACATGCAGATATATGCCAATGTTTTTGCAAGAATTCATATATATGTGTATATATATGAATTCATATATATGTATATATTCTTTAAACAGAAGTACACGTTGATGAGAAATGGGAAATAAAATGAACTGCATGCAATATAAAAAGCATAACATTTTATAGTCCATCACAGGCAGGATATCAAATTGCAAGATTGCTACCTCCAAAATTAACCGACTACCTAGATAAATATAAGCAATATGGGCACTTTAGGCTTAAAAGAGCCAAGAAAACATGGAAGTGATCAGATGGGAGGACAAAGCCATCTTTGGACATAAAATATTATTGAACCATTATAACTGTTCCAGTTTCGGGTCACTGGCAATTATTATGATTTACAGAATGATAAGTGTCTACATGGTGCTTTCTCAAATTCCACCTCTGCTTAAAACACAAATGTTTTCCACAGCAGATTTATTTTTTCAATTAACTTTCTTATGGCCTCCAAGAAATTCTGTTGGGTTAGGCTGGCTCTCAGAGAGATGAAAGATAGTGATAGGAAACACTTGTTTGTTCAATTATTCTCTAAGTTGGCCCTTTGAATACTGGGATAATGATATCTCGTTAAATTATTCTTTTTCTCTTTCTTTATGAAATTCCATGCAGCTTTATAAATTTCTTATTTCTCTAACAGTGATAATTTTAAAAAAAACTTCATAACGCATTGTAAATGCTGGGTAGCTTTCACAAGAATTTGACATCGTCACGGACAGTAGGTATTTTGTGGTCCCTTGTTTCTGAGTCACAGCAATAATTTCCACTCCTAAAATTAGAACCATCATTCTTATGCCATTTTTAAAATCAAAAGCATTGAAAAATACAAAGAAGTCAGGAGAAAGCCCTGTATTCTTCCTATAGAAACCAAGGAGAATAAAATTAAAGGAATATCTGAGAAAATACATAGCATTCCAAAGCTATTCATGGTTGCGAAATAAATGAACTTACCAAAATATCTTAAATAAAATATTAGAAAACCCAGAGGATAGCACATTTCAAAGATCAAAAGATGAGTCAACATTAGAAAAACCTATTAGTGTAATTCACTAAGTTATAAGTCAAGACAGCTTTACCTCATTTTCTTCCTATTCTTCCTTCTCCTTATGAAAACATCAGCCTAAAATCGAGGTCCAAGAAGGAGCATATGTGTGCTGGAACATAAGTTGCATGAGAACAAATGTAGGGGGGTTTTAACATATACATAAGTGTTATAAAGTTAATGGGAATCTAGTTTCTCATTTCCTATAAAGAGAATTACAAACATGAATAAGGAGAAAACTATGGAGTTAGGGTGGAGTCAAAGGATCAATATGGGGGCTGGGGAGATAGCTCCGAGGCACTAGTGCCTGCTGGGCAAGTGCAAGGTCATGAGTTCGAACCCTGGTCCCACCAAAAAAAAAAAAAAAAGGATCATTATGAACTAATGGTTAGTTCATATAGTTCTATATGTGGTTAGATGGATGTATGGATGAACAGATAGATACATAGGTAGGATAGATGAATATGTAGATAGGTATACTTAGATAATATAGAAAAGTATGTATGCACAGCCACATAAATATACGTCTTTTTTAATTTTTTTATTTTATTTTTATCTTATTTCAGAATTATACGTCTTTTTTTAACCATACATCTTTAAGTAATTAGTGAACTTTAAAAATCAATGGTCAGTTGGTAAACATAAATACAAAGCTGAAAGGAGGTTGAGTTTCTTGAAAATATTAGTTCTATGGTTGAGACTAACAAAGCAACAGAGGAAACCGCAGTATCTTCTTGTATCAGACAGTAAGGACATGTTCAGCGGAGGAAAGGAGTATTCACAAGAGCACAGAAGTCAGTCTTAAGGGCAAAATCTACATTAAAGTGAACAGCAAAACAGGTAATTTCTATAATGTCACATCAGGTGTGAAACCACGAGTTCATTCTGATATAAACAAATAGATACGATATGAAGAGTGGACTATATATACAGTCTCAGAATACCTTTCTACATGCACAGGTGTATGTGAATGCATGCACACAGGCACACATGCACACTTTAATAGAAAAATTACAGGAAGATCAAGACTGATAACACCTTGATGAAGTTAACTACTCATAGGATAAATTGAAATTATGCAGCACTTGTCACTAAGAATATAGTATCCATTCTCTGATATTTCTGGCCAAGATATGGGACCTGAATCTAATTGTGATGACATCTACCTAACCCTAAAGAACAACATTAAAAAGAAGGGATCTGCAACAAGTATCTACGTCAATGAAATTGAGAGAGATTCCAGGGACTGATGTGATGAAATATTATCATATTGGAACCCATATTTTGTAGAATAGATACTAATAACGAACCATCCCACATTCAGGACAAATACATAAAATTATATGCAATAAGTTTTTCAAATAACTGCTTTACCAAGGCAGAATTTTCATCTTAAAAAATCACCCTTTCAAAGTATACAACTCAACATTTTTAATTTATTAATGAGGTGCAAACAACATTATCATCTAATGCTATGACATTTCCATCATCCCTTGAAAGACGCCTCATATTCAGAGAGGGTTTGCTCTTCCAAAACCCCCAGCTCCCTGGCTAATATTAATCTATTAGTCTCTACCGATTTGCTTTTCCTGTTTGGGGCTTTGCCTAGGAATGCAGGGTATGGTCTTTCTGGGCTGGCTCTTCTTTTCACGGTCCATCTGTGCCTTAACACATATAGCATTTCACTCCCACTTTGCCTTGATGATCTCTACAGGGTTCTGTATGAAGACCTCTGTTGTACTTCATGCTCTGCTCCTTTGCGGACTGAGTCTAAACTGTTTTTTGTTTGTTCATTTTTTAATGCATTTAGGACAGGGGATACAGGGTCTACAGTATCTCACTATGTACATTAGACTCTTAGTAATTTTCCTGTTTTCAGCCTGCCAAAGTGCTGGGATTACAGGCACATGTGCCACCATGCCCAGTTTCAATTCTGACTCAGCTGCTGGGGATCAAATCCCGGGTGCTATGCTCTGCCTGAGCAGGTGCTCTTGTTCACTGAGCTATCAGGCCAGCCAGGCTGAGGCTAATTTATAAACACATTTTGGTTTTTGCTTTTTTCTTCCTAGATACTATCATGGGAAATGATACTTATGCATAGTCCTATTCTCTAGTTTTCTTAACAATGCCAAGGAATTCATGATTAGATGATTTCATTGTGCAAACACCACCAAGTATCCTAGACAAGCCTAGGTGGTACTGCCTACTACATACCTAGGTTAATGCTATATATGTACATGGTGTAGCTATGGCTCCTCAGGCCATAGTGAACAAAACAATGAGTTAAATCAAGCACAAGAGAAAATACTTTTTCTACAGGTTTCTTTTTTTTTCCGGGGTCGGGGGGGTGGTGGCGGGATTGAACTCAGGCCCTTGCACTTGCCAGGCAAGTGCTTATTCTACTGAGCTATTTTCCTGGCCCCTAAGATAAAAGACTTTTTCTTTTATGGGAAACCAGTCATGAGTCTTGGTAAACAGCAGGTAGATGTGGAAGCTGCTGGTATAACATAGCATCCTGTTTTATAGTTAACTTTTAAAAATAAAAGCAGAGCGCTGTAAAGTAGTGATAAGAATACAACATAGGAAATGCTGTGAAGCAGTAACATAGTGGTTTATGACTGAGTATTATTACTACACAAAATGATACACATTCTACTTTTAGATGACTGGCAGCCCAGTAGGTTTGTTTATGCAACAAATATGAGTAATGCTTCATAGCTGTGTCTTCATTAGGCGATAGAAGTTTTCAGCTCTATTACATAATCTTCTATTTTCAGTTTTTATACATAGACTAAAGATATTTATAGGGTACCATGTTACTTTTTAAAGCTTTTTTTTTTTACCTTAGTGTCTTCTTTTTTATTTTAGATTTAATTTTATTTTAAAGAGTAAAAATAGCAGAAACAAAGATAGAAAAAGTAACAAGCAAGAGTACATGTAGTACAGAATTTCAAAACAAGAAAACTTCAACGATGTTTGTATTACATATTTTCATCATCAAATCTGTTTAGACTAATAGATATAGGTATGTAAGATTGGTCAAACACACAAACATTAACACCTCTAATAAACATTATTTTTTTTAACTTTTCCAAATGCATTTTGCATTTAAGTCACTCTTTTTTAATTTTTATTACTTTTAATAAGAGATAACAATATGAGAGTTTCAAAACATGTTAGTAGCACATTTTCAATAGTTCAAACACTGCATATTGTTGTTCTCACAAATGTTATACAGGGCACAGGGTGCAGATATGACAAATTTTCTAATCAATATTGGTTCTGAAGCGGGGAGAAGAAGAAGAGAAGAAAACGTTTTCTTCTCTTTGAACTAGGAGGAAGTAGTTGTATACATAGTTCAATGTTTCATAATTGCAGTGGGTTACTGGTGAAACTGGCAATGTTGAGGGCTGTTGATTTAAGCCTCTTACAGCTTGCCATACTAATCTAGCTCTGTATTTAACGCCTCATAATTAAGCTTTTCTGCTGGGTGATCAAGTATAAGCTAAAGCAAGACCTGTCTAACAAAACTTTCATCATTTGTACTTTCCAGGGTCAAATCTCCTCAGGATTAACTTAGAACCATATGCAGTGCTTTGTAGAACTGCTGTCAGTATCAGCCATTGGGACAAGTCATGGCCAATGCTTGACCAGTTTGCTCTCTGTGAAAGCCTAAGAGAACGTTTTCTCCCCAAGTGACTCTACCTAGGCACACTATACTTCACTTATTCCTTTCCTCTGAGGTCCCATAATCTCCTTAGAAAATTTGGGAAACTCCTGAGTTATAGGATGTTACAGCACAAGTTCACTTATGTCCTGAGTCCTCACTTGTAGCTCTTCTTTTTCTCCAATTTTTGGCCTGTTAACTTACATTCTCAACCCTCCAACAGAAAAGCTTCATGATACAATTACTTCATAACATACATAATTGAGGTCAACCTCACTGCCTTTCTAAATATCATACATCTTAGACTTAGCTTGACATTGGTATTTTTTTATTTTTTGTGGGACCAGGGTTTGAACTCACGACCTTGCACTTGCCCAGCAGGCACTTGTGTCTCAGAGCTATCTCCCCAGCCCCTGGTATTTTTTTTTTTTTTTTGTCTTTTTGAGACAGAGTCTCTCTATGCAGTTCAGGCTGCCTTGAGCTCACTTTTGTAGCACAGGCTGGTCTTGAACTCGCACTGATCCTCCTGCTTCAGCCTCTTGAGTGCTGGGATTACAGGCGTGCGCTACCACTCCCGGCTGGTATTTTCTTTCAATCATTGATATTCTAATAAATCTCTACAGGTTGTGATAAAAGCATTCACACACTTTTACACAGACATTTAGATATCTAAGGATGTACAAAGTTATAGCCTGTCAAGCCTGTGGTATTTTGCCTAGTCTCTTATTCTCAATTAATACCCTTTTTATCTTTTTGTTAACCAATCATTTACTTGAGAGAGAGTATAGCAGTAACTGAGTTTACAGTAGAAGCAGCACACACCTGAAAGTCCCAAATGACATGCATTCCAAGCGCAGTTTTGGTGTTGGTTCAAAGATCTTTAATTTTCATTCAGCTGTGTTATGCCTTTCTATTTTTATTTATTCTTTAGATTTCTTATACTAGGGAAACTATACGATATTTTAAAATATGTATATACTGTATAATATCCAAATAAGGGTACACCGTCTCTTCAAATACTATTGCTTTGTGATAAAAATATTCAACAATTTTTCTTTGAGCTTTTAAAAAATATATAACAGTATATCATCACCCAGAGTCACTCTATTGTGCAACAGAACTTCAGATTTTCCTTCTCCTGTCCAACTGAGCGCCCATTGGCTGATGTTTCTCTATCTCACCTTTTCCATCAAGTTCCCTGTTGCCTCTGAACCAATATTTTACTCTCTACTTCTGTGAGATCAATTCTTAGAACTCATATTTGAGTAATTTAATGTGCTATCTATTTTTCGGTGCCTAGATTATTTCATTTAACATAGTCCCACTCTCACTGTTGCAAATAAAATCCTTTATTTTTGTGGCTGAGTAGCATTCCACTGTACACACAGAGCCTGTTTCAATTCACAGGTTCATCTGCTTCCGTGTCTTGGCCAATAGGAAGAGACTGAAATCAACTTGAGAGTGTGGATTTTGAACATAGTGATTTTAGTAAATTTTTAAAAACTGAAATCATCTCGAGTATCTCTTCTGATCATAGTGTAATAAAACAAGAAAGACTTTTTTTTTTTTTTTTTTTTTTTTGTCTTTTTGAGACAAGGTCTCGCTGTACAGTTCAGGCTGGCCTTGAGCTCAGTTTTGTAGCCCAGGCTGGTCTCGAACTCTCACCGATCCTCCTGCCTCAGCCTCCCGAGTGCTAGGATTACAGGCGTGCGCCACCACGCCCGGCTAAAACAAGAAAGACTTTAGAAACTATACAAATACATAGAAATTAAACAACAGATTCCAAAACAACCAATAGATCAAGGAAGAAATTAAGAAGGAACTTTATAAAGTTCTCAAAACAAATGAAAATGGAAATGCAACATACTAAAAACAAAACAAAAAAAAAACCTATAGGATCCAAAAAAATAAAATACTGAGAGGTCTGTAGCCATCAATACTTATATAAGGAAGGAACAAGAGTCTCAGACAAGTTATTAAACTTCAATGAACTAGAAAAATAAAATCAAGCTGGGCGTGGTGGCTCACGCCTGTAATCCCAGCACTTGGGAGGCTGAGGCAGGAGGATCGTTGCGAGTTCGAGACCAGCCTGAGCTACAAAAGTGAGCTCCAAGCCAGCCTGAACTGTACAGTGAGACCCTGTCTCAAAAAAGAAAAAGAAAATCAAACTAAAACTAGTAAAAAGAAATAATAAAGGCTAGAAGAGAAAAAAATAGAATTAAAAATAAATAAAACAATTGATTTAAAAAAAAAAAACCCATAAGATTGATAACCCTCTAGCTAAACAGACAGAGAGAGAGAGAGAGAGAGAGAGAGAGAGAACTGTCTTAGTTACTTTTTACTCGTTGCTGAGACTGATACCCGATGCTCAAAATGAAGGAAGGAAAGGTTTATTTAGCTCACAGTTACTGGAGGTTTCAATCCAGCCAAGTTGGATCGAAGGCAGAGGCCAGCAGTTCATGGTGACACAACAGCAACAAAAATCATGACAGAGGCAACCAACCAATCACAGCAGCAGAGCAACAGCCTGAGTCTGTCTCTCTTTATATTGCATTCAGGCTCTCTGCCTCAGGCTATTTGCCTTAGGCTACACCCCTAATCCTAGAAGTACTCAGCAGTATTCAGACTCAAAATCTCATCAGTATTAAAACACATAATCCCAGTGACTCATGAATCAAGTCTCAATCTATAGAAGTCCCTGCCCCATGATTGCATGAGGCTTTCGGGGGACAACTAGACATAAACCATAACCATATTTCATCATGATCAAGGGGAATTCATCCAAGAATATTAGAATGGTTCAGCATACACAAATCAATAAATGTGATATGCCACATCACATCAGAATTATGAAAGATAAAAACCATATAAACATCTCATTAGACACAGGAAAAGCCTTGATAAAGTCCAACATCACTTCCTAAAAATTCTGAACAAAGTAGCCACAGCAAGAACATATCTGAACATAATAAAGGCCCTCCCTAACATGTCCCATACATAGCCTCACCCTGAAGAGAGAGAAACCAAAACCTTTTTTCCAGTAATTTGGATCAGAACAAACATGCCCACTTTCAACATTTCTATTCAAATCAATACAGGATTCCAGATGGCATGACCTTATGTATAAAGAACACCTGAAACTTCACCATATTATTAGAATAAATAAATCAAAAAACTTAAAGATTCAAAGTCAACATACAAAAATCAGTAGTGTTTCTATACATCAGTGGTGAGTTCTCTGAGAAAGAAATCTAGAAAAGCAATCTCATTTATAATAGCTACATTTAAAAAATAAAAACAAAAAAAAAAAACACGCTGGGAAGAAATTTGACCAAAGAGATAAGATCATCACTGATCATCATTTTTCTGTGATGAAAAATGCACAACAGTGATGAAAGACATTGAAAGAGACACATAGAGATGGACAGCTCCGTTATCATCTGCCACATAAGCTTTCCAACACTGTTGATTATCACGGCCAAAGGCGCAGTCCAACACTGATGACTGGGCATTAGAGCATCCCGATGGTGAGTAGCTACTGTGAATTTAGGCGTGAATTTACTGTGAATTTAATTCTCTTTTGCTACTAGCAGGACGACTGTCTAGTAGCAAGGTCAGGGTCTACCTGTGGTGTCTTCAGCGTCTTCTCATTGCCCAGCCCCTGGCTTCCTCGACTGAACTGAACTTGAAGGTACTCAGAAGGAAAGCAGAACTTTCACTGCTACTCAAGTGAAGAGCAGTTTCTGCATGCTTCAAATATGATGGTGTCAGAAACAACAGCTAATATTTTTTACCATTCATGTTCCTCAATATATCATGTGAATTAGTCCTCAGAAAACTACACGTACTATATGACTTCATTTTATCAATAAAGAAATTTCTGCAAAGCATACTGGTATTGGGTAGGGAAGACAGGGCTTATTGAAATAGGAAACAAAAAGTAAATTGCATTACTTGTACTCATATCAAAATACAAACTACATTTGAAAATAAATTATGTTCACAGATTTGAAAAGTTTTCTCCAGCTTTGGTAAGCCTCTTCCTCAATGTCATTTACCAAAACCTCCAGAATCTTTCCAACGGTTCTGGCATCTGCTGAGTTTTCCCTTATGCCCCAGGCAAACCTCTACAGAGTTTTGGACCAGCTGTTCCTGGTAGGATATTTAATACTCTGATCCTGTGTAGTCTGCCTTCTGCCTGGCTTCTCAGAATGGCAGAACTTCTCACAGACTGCTGCAGAAAGCCGCCTTGCTCTTCACCTGACCCCCTCCCTCTGCACCGAGTGCTCTGCCACCACTGCTTTCCTCCGCTGTGGCCCCACGGACCACACTGGCCTGCTCACAGGGCCTACAGGGAGGTAGGCAGTAATTGTGGCTGTGTGCTCTTGCGGAAGGGAACTGAGCTGAACTGTGGCTCCGAAAACTGATGCAGAATCTTATTTGTGTGTGTGTGTGTGTGTGTGTGTGTGTGTGTGTGTGTGTACAAAAATTTCATTATCTCAAACCACAGGAGCCAGAACACCACATCTGGCAGGAAAATGACGCTGGAGATGGAACCAAGACGAGATTAGGAGAAGCCTTGAATGCAGGCAGCCGAGCTGAGACTTGATGTGGTGGGAAATAAATAGCCCTGGAGGGTTTCGGAGCATGGGAGCAGTGTGATGAGAACAGTGATTAAAGAAGGTGAAACACAAGCAGGACAAATTGAAGGGAAGGACTAGGATCCTAGAGGAAGCAGTAATCCTGGCCCAAAGGAGGTGGAGAAAGGCTAGGCTAACAGGAGAGAGGTCTGTGATTGTATATGAATTAATTAACACACGCCTACCCATAATTCACTTTAATACTATGTCACTACCCAGCTTATTTTTTTTTTATAATGCTCCTACTGAATTTGGCAGAGCAACAACAATCCTATGAGGAGCTGAGCACTTTTATAAAAATTATAATAAAATTGCATCTCTGTGAACATAATGGTTTAATTGTCTAAGCACCCTGCAGAGCAAATGAGCTTTACCCTGAGCATGGGGAACAGTTTCTTGGGCAGAAATGGATTGCAGAAAAATATATACAAGGCCCTTATTCACACAATAAACAAGCACTGTGAAAATCAAACAACTTTTAAAAAGCATACTCACGCAGATGAAGCCCAGGAAGGGCAGCGAAATGGTTGCCTTCAAGGCCAGAGCCCCAATCCAAATGTTCATAAATCATTACCAGACAGGATTCTGAAAGTGTCCATCTTATTCACTCTTCTCTTGTTGCTGGGACAAATACCTGATACCCAAAATGAAGGAAGGAAAGGTTTATTTAGCTTAGTTACTGGAGGTTTCAGTCCATACTCGGCCAGTTCCAAGGCAGACAGGCACATAGCAGAGAGAGCAGCAGTTTATGGTGGTGGAACAATTGCAACAGAGGTAACTGACCGATCAGGGCAGCAGAAAGGAATAGAGAGAAGAGTAAACTAAGACAAAATTTGGTACTGCAGGAGTGGGGTCATGTTGCAACTAACATGACCATGTGGATTATGAGTTTTTGGAAATGGCTTATGGGAAAAGAAAGGAAAGGTTCAGAGATGTTGCCTACTTGCAAAGAGCTGGATAAACTTTGGTTGTATGGTAAGGGAGATTCCGATCAGAGCTCAGAACAGAAGACTGGCTTGAAGCCTGCACATAAAGAACGGCTTATGGGTAGAGATAGGAAAGGTCTGGAAAAGTTGTCTACTTGTGAAGAGCTGGAAAACATTTGGCTGTTCTATAGGGGAGACTGTGTTCAGAGCTCAGACCAGAAGATTAACAGAAGGCCTTCCTGTAAAGACCAGGTTGGGGAGGTTTCTGCTTGGAAGAAGGACTGCATTGGTCACTGGACTCCAGATGATTTGTGCTATGGCTTGGCTGGAAGCCTGCCTGAATTTTGCTCATGCCCAGAGACTGCCTAAGACTGAGATTAAACATGGCGGACTGATTAATCTTTCAAGAGATATTTCGAAGCAGTGAACTATTGTGGTAGTGGCATGGTTGTTACTGGCACCTTTTAGCCAGATTTATGTTGAAAATCAAGAGCAAAGAGCCAAAGAGGATGATTTAAAATGCTGTGAGTTTGGCCAAGAAAGAAGCACCAAGAGAGGTGTGGATTGCAAAGATGGAGCTGAAAGGCTCTCCACTGCTGGGAAGGAATCAAAAAATCTAAAAGATGGCCTGAGCACATCACAAGAAATGGCAGCTCTCTGCCCTTTGCAGCCTCCGAATTGCAAGGGAGAGAGGCTTTGCCTTGGGAAGAAAGCTGAAGCCCCCCACCCCATATTCCAGAATGGCAGCAGCGGCCATGCCAGGTTCCAAAATGGTGCAGGCATGGAGAATTTGTTCTTCAGAATCAGGGTCAGAGTGCTCAGCAACCCAGGCTCTCAAGCCCTATAGCCAAGAGAGAAGGAAGCCTGTCTACTGCTCCAGCTGGCAGCAGACCTTGGCACCATCTGTGTGGCACTGGTTTTAGGCACATTCGGAATGCAGGAGTTGTGAAGTTAAGAAAGCTTCCAACTCGATTTCAGAAGAAGGCCTGGGAGGCCAGGCAGTGTGCCCCATAGAAGGCAGTGTGTGAAACAGAGAATAAGAAACCAATTCATTGGAACCCTAGAAGTTTGGAAAGGCCAGAAACGTAGATCATCTATGGGAAACTGCACAGAGGGAGCAAAGCCAGCCTAAGAGAGAAGCCATGGGAACTACCACCAAAAGTGCTGTAGGGGTGGAGCTGCATGGAGCTCACAACTCAGTGCAGACTGTTTTGGATGCTCCAGTTGGGACTATGAGATTTATTGTTTGCCCTGCTGGATTTTAGACTTGTATTGGCCCTAGTGTTTTAAATTACCCTGTTATTTGCAACTTTGGAATGGTAATGTTTATCTTGTGCCTTTTCATGTTGGATATGTTTAACTTTTCTTTTGTACAGGAACTCACAGTGAAGTTTGCCCTGGATCGTGGCAGAGATTTGGGACTTGGATTTTTCAGCAATGCTGAAACTGTTGGGAGTTTGGCAACTCTTCATGATGGACTGAAATTTCTTTTGCATGAGACTATGTGGAGTCCAGGGGTGGAATGTTATGGTTTATGTCTACTTGTCCCACTGAAGTTTCATGCAATCATGGAGCGGGACTTTTAGAGTTTGAGACTTAACTCATGATCCACTGGGATTATGTGTTTTAGTGCTGATGGGATTATGGGTCTGAGTACTACTGGAATTATGAGTGCAGCCTGAGGCAGATAGGCTGAGGCAGAGAGCCTGAATGTAACATAGAGACAGAAAGACAGACTCTCTCTCTGTTGCTCTCTATGACCCTGATTGTGTGTGCTCTTGCCTCTGTTGCAATCGTTCCACCGCCATGAACTGCTGCTCTCTGCCATGTGCCAGCCTGCCTTGGAGCCAGCGAAGTATGACTAGAACCTCTAGTAACTGTGAGCTAGGTAAACCTTTCCTCCCTCTATTTTTGGTGTCAGGTATTTATGCCAGCAATGAGATAAGAGTAACTAAGACAGTGTTCTAACAATCAAGTCAGTTTCTCTTAGGTGGGAAGAACAGGTTGACTCTTGTGAGTTAATCAGCTTCTCCCCAACCAAAAATTCCTATGCTCTAAACCTCCTTGAGCTTTCATTTGAGTTCAATTTATAGTCTAGAGACCCAAAGGTTATTGTCATTTAAATTTACGTCTGAAAAGAACCATGAAGAACAAAGAAATTGATAGCTTATGAATATTTTCACGATGTACAATTCTTATTGCCAATTAAATCTCATGGAACTACAGTGGATCAATTGAGCTCCTTGGGGAGAGATGGGGTGAAAGACTTAGCACTTCTGCCATTCACTTGCTGTCCTTCCTTCTTGTCCAGAGCTCACACACTGTAGCAGATCCCAAGGCTCTTTTCAGGAACCAGGGACTACAGAAAGAAGATCTGAAAAAACACTTGAAGGTGTGTGTGCATAACAGGTGACAACCTGAAATCCAGAAAGTTTAAAATAGGATTTCTATATCTCCCCAAAATACATAGCATGCTAGTCACATGTAAATATCCACTTAAATAATTTAATTAAATGAATTAACAAACTCATCAGTCTGAAAATCACTAGTACAGCCTGTGACCCAACAGGTCCTTACCTGGGTGAGAACCCCAGAATGGAGTTCTTTAGGCTGTCCAAGGAAAAGCATCCCTGGGTTGTGGAATCACTTCAGTCACTGCAAATAGCATTTTGTTCTGAGAAACCCATGTTCCCAAAATTCATATATTCACACAAACATAGCACATATGTATCCTGAGTTCTAGGGTAAAGGGTACCTTGTACTATAAGTACAGATAAGACATTTTAGGAAAAATGTTATCCTAGAGATGTTTTTGTATGCTCAGAAGGAAATACGTAAGAAACATTGTTTATGATAGTGCAGGATTAGTAGCAATCTAAGTGCTCATCAACTGGAGGATGGATAAGTGTATAGTGCTCTCTCCGCTGGACATACCAAAAGCAGTTTAAGTGAATAAACAGAATGCTAAATAGCTGACACAGAATGTGAAATTCAAAAATGGCAAATGTACAACAGTATACAGTGTGCTTTCAACTATTTAAATTTAGAATACGCATAAATAGCACATATTGTAATAGATACCAGTGCACACCCAGTGTGAAAACAGGCAAATTCAAGACAGCCTTTGTCTCTGGGGTAGAAGGCAAGGGGATGGGATGAAGGGAAAGTCCACTAAGAATTTCAAGTATGTGTGAAGCTGAGCTATCAAAATGTTGGAGTTGCCTCAAACTGGATGTGACACACAGGGTTTTGTTATTTCATTCTATTTTCTTGCTATTGGTTTAGAATGTACTATAATGCCGTAGACACCGACATGAAGCCGGGCAAATGATTGCTCAAGTGTTCTAGACTAAGCCCACCAGAGCAGATTGCTTATTGATTCTGAGTTCAGTCTTTCTACACACCTCCCAGTTCACAATTTGTTTGAAAATTGAAGGATTGGCATTGGGTCCTTAGGACATTGGGTCCTAATATTAGTACATTTATTCTCTCTTGAAAGAGATTGTTCCCCATAACACATCAAGGCCACATTGGTTCTGGCCAGTGATGGCTCAAAACAGGCTTGCTTTGCGACTGCTGAGCTGAAACTTCACAAACTGACAGTGGGCTCTGCTGAGCATTGCAACAAAGTGTGAACCTAGTGAAGGTCAATAGAGAGATAATCCAGGTATGAAGAAAAGGAAAGTGAAAATAGAGAGGGAGGAGGGGAGAGGAGAGGAGAGGAGAAGAGGGAGGGGAAGAGAGGGGAGGGGAGGTGGGGAAGGGAGGGGAGGGAAGAGGAGGGGAGGGGAGGGGGGAGGGGAGAAGAGAGGAGAGTCATTTTTGAGGAAGTAGGAAGCAATCAGTTCAAACTGGAATATTGCTGAGCAACCACATAACAAGCACAGGCGTTATTTTAGATGATGACAGTAGCTTGGAAGAGTAGCATTTTATATCCTTTAGTCATAAACATATAATCAGACAACTGGGGCTTATTAATCTTCTTATTCTAATCTATCTTAGGATAAAACAACAGGACAAATGATACTTTGGCTATGACTGGAGAAGCCTAACACAGAAAGAGTTATGATATTCTGGAAACCTTCAAGGCAGTGGCCCCTTCAAGGGGCCCTAGAACTCCTCAAGATATGGAGGAGGCTCTTGCTTCTGTTCCTTGTTTAGACTAAACACTCAATGACAGCCTGCCGGCGAACTTTTGTTTCTCAGGTGGGTAAGCTAAAGGGATGGAAATAACCCTTGGACTGCAGAGCTGGAAGTAGATCAGAGTCTGGAGTTAAGAGAAAAGTACATGCAGAAGGTTCTAGAAGGAAGTACTCTTACCAGGAATGGTGCAGGTGTGTCACTAAAAATCAAAACTCTTTATCTTGAATTCCTAAGAACTCAAAAAATCCTGCTCCAGGAGTAGAGCAGAGGCTTTTCAGGCTCTACTGAAGTTATGCTTAATTTTTGCTATGTCATCAACCCCCAGGAAATAAAAATGAAGATAGACTTGGATGAAAGGCAGGAGACTTAAACTGGAGTCCAGTACTGCCACTTACTCAATGAATTGAACCTTTCCTTCCTCGGTTTTATTTGGACCTAGGACAATGAGTCTCAAACCAGACAAACGCACAAAGATTTCTGGGACACTCTGCATACGTGAGGAATTTTTTAAAACAATTTTTCCATATGTCAGAGTGCATCACAATACAATGCTGTAAACCCCTATGAAAGACCCTGTTCTAGAGAGCCTTCCTTTGCAGCACGATCATTAACCTTGGTCAGCTCACTGTTTCTTAACTTTTTTTTTTTTTTTTTTTTCAGTCCAGGAGGCCTGAATGCAAGGTTTTGAAGTGCTAGCTTGTGGATTTCTAGGCAACCTTACCCTCCCTAAGGGCAGTCCTGTTCCTAAAGCTCCACCAATCACACAGGACATCTCACTTCTCAAGATACTATTATAGTTTCCAACTACTGCCAAGTTCAAGTTTTAGAGAGAAGAAAACTAAATTGCCTTCCATGGCGGAGTGGAGCACAGTTGCACACGTGCTCTGCTAGAGCTGGGGGTGGTGGCCCCCTAACGCTTTTCTTCCAGGCAATGCCAGACACTTGAGGCATGTAAGACAGGATGACTTTGGAGAAAGATTCTGGCCCCGCGCTACCACAGGTGGCTGCTTCACTGGTAAGTATCACTTGACAATGGTGTGGGATATGAGCAGCTCTAGCAGGACCTGACCCGCTGTAGGCTGGGGCCCTCACGGGCTCGCAGCCTGTCTGCACTCGTCTCTGCACTGGTGGCTCTCAGCGGGAGACAGATCACAGGCTGGCAGTTGTGACTGAAGGTGGCTGATGGAGTGTGGGCTGGAAGCAGCTGTGTGCAGGCTGAATGCTTGGCCAGCCCCTCCAGAGCAGGGCTGAGCCCATTCCAAGGGAAACCAGGTTGGGCAGCTCAGGTGAAACACGGGCCTCTCGGGAGCTGTGGCAGCGGCTAATGGATCTGTTTGGAATGAGAAAAGACAGGAGATCAGTCACTTGAGTCTGAGAGTCCACTACTCCAGCAAGTCGCTTTCTCGGGTCTCCGACAGCCTGGAACGAACGACAGGAAAAATTTACGCTCCAGCAAACAGCTCAGGCAGCAGCCTCAAGATCGATGTTGAGGCCGGTAAACCGAGCAGGGGACAGTGAGCCAAACAGGGGTGACTTTCCTAATCACCAAGCAGTGTGGTACCCATCCATGATTCCCTCTGTCTGTCCAGCGGGCCATGCCCACTCACCTCTTCCGGTTCCTGCCCTGGCCACCTACTCAGGAGCGCTTTGGCCCTGGGATCTTGCTCAGCTGGCTTCCTGCTGCAGTGAAGAGTCTCATTTCAAATACTGCTTTCTCTGGCCTCCTCAACAATCAAACACCCGGTTCTATGATTTCATAGAGCTTCTCACTATCAAATGAGATCCTGCTCGTTTTATTTTCACTGCCTATTTTCCTTGCAAGAGGGTCTGCTTAATGAGAGCCAACATCTTCGACTTCGCTAATCTATCCTCAGCACCTAAGCAAATATCCAGCAGATAATGAGGGATCAGGAAAAGGCAGTAGAATTAGTTAATTAATTCTGCCGCCGACTGGCGGGCAGCGGCAGGCTCTCTGCTGCACAACAGCGGTGGGATCGCAGCACTCCTGGGCGGCTGTGGTACACACCTACGAGTGCTGCCCATTTCAGGAGCCATTGCCTCCTCTCTCCCACTGAAGACTGAGAATCACTCTGATTCGTAGGCGTTGGCTCCTGGAACTCCTGTGTGACACTTGGGAATACTTTCCTTTTTAAATATATGTAGAAACGATGCTGACAATCTATTAAAGTGTACTGTGATTGGCACAAGTTTTCTCTGATAAGAACAGATGAGGAGGCGCAGATGCACGGCGCTGTTTGGCCATAGCAGAACTTAGCTCCTTCACCTTTGCAAATTCTATTCCTAGCCTATAGCTTTCAGCTCACACTTGTCATGCTATGACCACGAGACAGCGGCTGCACCACTTTGAGAAGAGCCAAAGTACAGGAAGAAGAAAGGCATTGGATTCATCTATTGTTTTGTTTTTTAATAGGAAAATAAAAGCATTCCCAGAATATATATATGCAGCCAACTTCTGCAAGAGAAACATCACAAGGGCAATGACTGACAAAGAGAAATGGCATTGCTGTGACTGGGATAGACTTTCAGTTCGTCTCCTGCAACTAGAGAAGGATGTGTTTCCCATGAGGCCAAGCTGCTATCATACTCTCCTGAAAAAAAAAAAAAAAAAAATCAGGATTTGAATGGGAAAGATGAGAAAGGTAACTGCTAGATATGTCATAGCTAAATGGTGTAGTATGGACATTTGATACAAAGCTGGGCTTATACAAATCTATTTTTTAAGAACTATAGCCGAGACATCCAGAAATTGAGTTTTAAAGGCAGATCCTTTATGCTGTCATGTTTTGGAACCTTCTTGAAGCTTGGAAGTTTATATTCTTTAGACTCTGCCTTGTGCTTACGAAACTTTCCCAACATACAGCCTGCTTTCATAGGCCAGCTCAAAGTGATTTCTGGCATTTAAGATCAAAGACTCTTTCCCACAAGAGCATGTGCCTGCCCACATGCTGCCCAGCTTGGTCAGCGTGGGTCACACACTTTCTACATCATGGCAGATGGCATTCGCACCTCCATCAGGAGGTAGATAAGGCACCGGGCTCCTGCGAGGTGACCCGAACAGTGTAGACATTATGTCACCAGCCTGACAACATCTTCTCCCTCCTCTCCACCTTCAGACAGTGTTTTCTGAGATCTCAGATACAGAGTGGCCTTCCGGGGTGCTAAAGCCAGTGTTTGATGGGGGATGGGGCATGCAACAGTGCCCAAACTAACAAGCTGGGCGGTGCACTTGCTCAGTGTCACAGCACAAGACTATGTGAAGAGCCGTAGGCACGCTATGCCTCCTGACTGCCAGCTCAGAGCCTTTGTTGTGTTTTGAAGCCAACTGATTATCCAGGTCAAATAAACCTCATCCTCTGCACCCCCACATATAGGGAGCAGCAGGATAGGAGAAAGTCTGACCGGCCCAGTTCAGGACTACAGCCCTGCCAACAGCGATGAGGAATATTCTGTGAGAGACTGCAAGCATCATCACTTTGTGTAGAACGGCTGTAGATCTTGCTTCACCATCTATGCACTTAATCTAATCTCTTTTTCAGTGTGTACCCCTCCTAAACATATGAAAATGTTAGATAGGATTTATCAAAATATGCTACTTGCAACATACGCATTTACAGGAACAAACCGTACCACGATCCAAAAGCTTTTAGAAACATTTAGTGAGAGTGAAATGGCTTTGTCACGAACAGGCACAGGAAAGCCTTCAGCATCCAAGACACTGGATGAGTTTCTAAAAGAACATAGCATAATATCGTGTTCCTTGACACATATGGTATGATGACCTAAAAGAAAGGTTTCAGGAAAAACTGTCAGTGGGAAGGAGAGCAGTAGTTCACCATAAAACCGAATTTGTATCTCTTTTGAGCACCAAGAAACATATTTTATGGTACAAGTTATAGTCATATACCACCGAAGAACACCTGAACGAATGTTGCAGAACACTGACCTTCGCCCCTGGCTTGAGTTCTGCATCACAGGTGCCACCCTGGACCGAAGCCTACTGTGCCTAGAAGGCTTTGCATTGTGTTTTTGGACTGATCATGTCATTTCTCTCACCATCAGGTCTCCCTCCTTCACAGTAAGCACACAAGGCCACGTGAGACTAGGAAGAGTGGAGCCACCATCAGAGAACTTAACATCCAATTTTTCTTCCACTGTAACAGCTAATCAAAGCAATCTGGATTCACATGAAGGTAGCCAAGCCAGACTGAGCTTCATGATCACGTGAACTAAAATGGTTTTGTTTTGTTTGGCTCTATCAGCTCCTAAAGGTTGTTTGCTATACCATAACAAAAATATCCTTCCTATCAAATATGCAAGCAAGTCCCCAAAGTATATGTTGCTATTTGGATTTTGCTAAGCATCACATGCTTTAAGCATCTTTAATTGACAGCATATTTTAGAATTCAATGCCTGGACTGGCAGTGCTCTGCTAGAGCCTCACGCACAGGTAATCTGGAAATAAAAGCATATTCGCTGGGAGCCTCCTTACCTCCTTACTAAGGTAGCTTCGGGCTACCTTAGTAAGTCCTTAAAATGTACTCGGGTCTTATATTTCCCTGCCTGAATTCTTTGAAGTATTTGAGAAAAGTCTAGATTGTAATCATGCACTCCTCTATGCCCTTCCAGTGAGAAAAGAATGATCCTCTCTACAGCCATGGGAAGTAGGAAAATTGCAAGTAATGTAATAGGAGAAAATGAACAGTGGGGGTCAGAGAATGCAAATTCTATTCAGCCTTTGGGCAGCTCATGTTGTGAGTTGAATTTTTCTCCCCATAGAAATGCTACCCATTACTCTCTCAGAATGTGATTTTGTTTGTAGAGAACATCTTTAGAAAAGAGTTAATCAAGTTAAAATGAGATGACTAGGGTATCCTTAGTCCAGTAGGAACAGTCTACTTATACCAGGAGAATATTTGGACCTAAATATCCCTTCAAGGAAAATCATGAGAACCAACGCAGTGAGTGAGGAAATAGCTTCTGACTAGCCAGAGGGTGAACCATGCAACAGAGTTTTATTTGAGGAGAAACCAGACCTGCCAATGCCTCCATTTTGGACTTCCAGCCTGTAGAACTGTGAGACAGCCAACATCTCTTGTGGAAGCTCCAGTATTTCTAGTACTTTGCTGTGGTAACCCTGACAAATCAGTGATTTTGTCCTTCTGGGCAAGTCTTTAATTTCTCAGAACCTCTGTCTGTTCATTAACTTTGGGGGTAGACGGTCTTTGAAGTCACTTCAATCTCTGCAGGTTAATGACTGAGGAGGAAGGTAGCCTCTTGTCAGTGCTCCTGAGATGCAAGCCTCACTACCTCCTAAGAAAAATGTTCCCTTTTAGCTACACATCAATAGATTATGGACAGGTAGAAACCAACTTTGATTGTCTTGTCTGGCCACCCTCATTTATACATCAGTAATGACTTTAGAAAGCAAAAGAAAGAAGAAGACTCCAACTCGTAAGTTCACATCCTTCCACAGGGAAATCATCATTTGTAAAAATTGGCCTATGATAAATTCCAATGGAAGTGCTAGGGTGGGGCTGGGGTGATCAGTGACAAATATAAATTTTATGATGTAGCTCTCCATGGCAGACTCTCTGTAAAGTAAGTCATAAAAACACTTTTTGTACTCTCTCCAAAGCCTATTTCTGGTCTCTCTGTAACTAGAATGTTCATCATGAAAGGAAACATCTTTCAGGGACGACTATTAAACTTCAGATTACTGCTGTCCTGCACTATATCACCAATAAAACAACTGGGACTTTCCACAACATTTGTCAACCTCTCACCAGCAGGTATCACTCTGGCATAAAACTGGACTATTAATGCATCTTCAAAGCCTAGAACATAAACTTAATGCCAGACACATAATGGATAAAGGGGCCGTTTTGGCAACAGAAAGTACAATTCTAAACACTATAAAACAGGACTGAAGTTTCCATTCCTCTTCTCTATCTTACTGAATGTGTATTTCTCTGCCAAAGCAAATAGGAAAATGAGCATCCCATTTTAGGGTATGATTTTATGCCTGTAGCCCAGAGTGACCTTCTTATAAGCAGCTGAACAGTTGCCTTAGTAGTAACTCTACTAAAATACAACCGACACACTTAGAAAACATAAATCTACCACTCAAATGCTCAGGGCTCGCCTGGGTCAGGGTCCCAATAAGATGGATCATGCATATTAGAGTAATACAAGGAAGATTTACCTACTATGTAACTTTTTTCTACACATATGTTTATAGGGCATAAGACTCTGTGGGCTTCAACCCCGGTTTGAAAGCTGAGACACTTTGACCGCCCCTTGCATAAGCAGACAAGGAAAAGAAGGCATTACCGGGATAGGGACAGAGGAAACCATTCTGAGAAACACTGCCTGGAGAGGAGATAGTGAGAGGTGGTCTCACAAGGAGGGAAAATGGGGACTCAGTCGCTGCCTTTGGTCTCCTCCTTCTGTATAGTTTCTTGCCAGGAAATCCCACTGACCACACCCAACCAGAGACAAAAGCATGGTGCTCACTAGTGTGATGTTCAAGGGTTGGCCTTGAAGAGCAGGTTGAGCAGGTGGAAGGGAAATTGGATGGTTTGCAGCATAGCGCCAAATAGCCCCACCAAACTCACCAGCATACCTACATACTCTGAGAACACAAACTTGGATGGTTTTGTTCACTATGCTGTCCACGCCACATCCTTCCATTATCAACCAATTCTCTGATTTGCTAACACCAGCCAGTGGTCAACACTTCAATTCAGTTTAGACATGACTCATTTAAGTTAAGGACATAGTTCAAGAGGATGCCATCATCTTAGGGACCACCTGTGGAAAGGCTCCTCAAGGCTACCTTTGCTCCTGCACATCTTACTACAAATATGGGGGTCACTACCACAGCTACCCCCATGTTCAGTAACTATAGGATGCCTTGCAGAACTCAGGAAAACTCTCTACTTTCTGTTCCACTATGAACGCTGTAACACGGGGACCCAAAGGGAAGAGCTCTACAGAACAAAGCAAGGGCAAGTAGAGCCTCAGAGCATCCATGCCACCCGGGGTTAGTGCAGATAGAATACCGGGGGCAAAGGACTCACTGCCCTCCATGCAGTTGAGCTCAAGCACCACTCCAAGGCTATCCATCCCTAAGCACTCCCTTCCACTCACTTGAGCACCTAGGCCACCCTAAGGGCACTCCATATAACCCCAGACCAAAGCGCATCCAAGCTCTGCATTCCCTCTCTCTCTCTTCAGCCCAAGAGCTTCTTGATCAGCACAGCATGCAGTGTGCCTCTTTTGTCGTCCATTTTTCTGTGTGTGACTTCCCAGAAACACAGCTGCTTTTCTCAAGCCATCGAATGCATGCTTTGGAACCCCTTGCTGGCCATGCACAAGAACTTGGCTCTGTCTTGCTGTCCTCCCACCAGGTCAGCGTGTTCCAACCGGAGGTTTCCCTGAGCATTACTGCTCCACAGATTTTTCTGAGAGCTTCATTATGTAGGCAAGATTTACACAATCTTGGCCAGTGGTGATAAAACTCAATCTCCAGCCTCCTTCCCTCTCTGGAGATGGTGGCAGAATGCGCAACTGACAGCACTGACCTACTCGGGTGTCTGGTTCTTCTGGTGCCCAGTTCTCATCCCCAGGCATACAGAAGGCACTCCCATCACTCCAAATATTCCAAAAATAGAATCACTCTGACAAAAAGTAGGATCAAGACCAAATGAATGAATCAGTCAGTCAATCTATCCTGTTACACTGCTACATTGAATGATGCTGCCTAACACATAGCATTTAATATTTATTTGCAAATAAATAACATTTTCATCAGGCCACTCTAGAGACCTTTCTTCATTGTTCTCACAATACAAGTGAAAAACTTTTTTATTATCATTTATTTGATACACTATGCAGCTCAGACTCCTAGTGATCCTCCTGTCTCAGCCTCCCCAGTGCTGAGATTATAGGTGCTTGCCGTCATGCCTGATTTAGGTGGTGACTGGCATAAGAATCCCAGGACAGGGCCAGGGCAGCGTGCAGCACTGGGGATCACACTTGGGTCATTCATTACACTGGCCAGGCAGGTGCTTAGACCACTGAGCTATCTCCCCAAACAAATAAATGAAAAATTTTAAGCCTGTGATCTCCCTGGCTTAAGTCCTCCTCTTCCTCTACCTGGATGATTGGGAGGAGGCCAATCCCACTGGACAGCAAATTTCACATCTTTCACATCCTAAGTACAGACAGACTCAAGGCAGAAACATCCGCCAAGATGGTTCAAAGATAAAACTTCCCCTATTGGGTAACCATCATCTCCAGTTGCCTCACAGTTTTATTTCCTCTTCCTCCATCTGTCAACAGCTTATAATGTCCTTTTAAAAAATGAAGCAACCAGCTTTGAACACTTTGATGGGTTGGTAAGATGTTTATTCCCTTAATGTCATTGTGTTGCATGCAACTAAAAGGAATTTATATTCGGGATAGTTTCAAATGATAGGAATCTTGACAACCTTTTAAAAACCCCAAGGAATCAACATTTTACATATCTTAAGGAAAACTTGGTTTTCAATTCCACCAGAAGAAAACTTAAAACCAAGGATAAGAAAAACAATATGCTTAGGCTACTCTAAATCATTTTGAAGAAAAAATGAAAATACAAAACAAACATGGCCAGGGCCAGCGGTATAGCTCAGCAGATTTGGCGCTTGCTTAGAGGAAGCACAGGGGCCAGGGTTCGGTTCCTGGCCCCTCATGCCTCAAGGTCCCGCTCTAGAGCACACTGAGCTGGTGATACTGAGCATGGTGGTGTGCGTCTGTAATCCCAGCCCTTGGGAGGTACAAACAGGAGGATCACGATGACTCAGTAGTGAGACCCTAAAAAAAAAAAAAAAAAAAAAAGCAAAACAAACATGGCCAAATCTGGACCAACGCCCTGAAAATGTGACATAAACCTCTAGACACTGAGTAGGCATGGGTAGCGGAGGTGTTAAAGTTTTCTCTCCATCAGTGTGGCTAGGTGTCATTCTCATGAACTATTAGGCTTCTCAATGACTAGGAAAAGCCTTCTGTCTTAGTTATTTTTCTTACTGCTGAAATGAAATACCTGACACCCCAACTTAAGAAAGGAAAGGTGTATTTAGCTCACAGTTTGTGGAAGTTTCAGGCCATAATCAGCAGGCTCCAAGGCATGGTGGCATAGCACAGGGGCAGCAGTTTACAGCAGTGGGAAAAAGCAAAAGCAATAGGAGCAGCAAGGGGGAGAGAAAGCCTCTTGTCCTCCCTTGCACTCAGGCTGCCTGCGCTCGCCCGCTTACGCGCGCAGGGTGAGTAGCACTCAGGCCATCTCCATGTCCTCCTCTTGTGCAGGTTTAGGATATTTACAAAGTGAAGGCCTTGGCTCCCTGGTGAGTGGGGCTGGAAACACTGTGTCTTTGTTTCTTGAGGTAAAAGCATGAAAAGGAGAGGTGCAGGTTTAACAAGCTGTCTTCAAAAAGCCTACCCTCCCACGACCAAGTTAGGCTTCGGTGAGACATTCAGACACAAACCATAACACCTTGTAGTACGAAAAACTGGACAAAGTTTGATGCAGACTCTTGGTTCTCAACCTGAATAGGAATCGAAGGACATGAACGGGTCCTTTTAGAGAACACTTTAGCTCTTCTCAAACACTCATGGCCTATCTATCTCTGAGTGCAAGCAGGGGGCCCTTTAGCCTGAGCAACAAAGTGGAATTTCCTCAGCTGAGTGCCTCTCTGGCTAATGCGCCCTCTGTGTGTGTGTGACAACTCCTTTAATCAGCAGCACATAATACCGTTACTTCATTCACTGATTAGATAATGGATCCAGAACAGATTGTGATATATGGCCTTTTACAGTTAGCTGAAGACACTTGATATTGGAAAAAACTGCCTAACGCCACTGATGTAAACTGATAATCACTTTCAATGGCCTGCGGGGAGAGGTAGTGGGACACAGTGGTCAGACAGCTGAAAGACAACAGAAGAAAATGGAGCGACTGTCTGGGCCTAACCAGGGAGTGCTGAATAAAACTTTCTAGAGTGTGGAGTCTTTTTAAGTCATATATCTACATCATACAATTGCAAAAGTCACATGATGTCTTAGTTACTTTTTACTCATTTCTGGGACAAATACCTGACACCCAAGATGAAAGAAGGAAGGGTTTAGTTAGCTCACAGCTACTGGAGGTTTCAGTCCGTACTTGGCTGGCTCCAAGGCTGACTGACACAGAGCAGAGAGCATCCACTTTATGGCGGTGGAACAGCAACAATCACTACAGAGGGAACTTGATCAACCAGGGCAGCAGAGCAATAGCGTGAGTCTGTCTCTCTGTCTCTTTTTATGTTACATCAGGCTCTCTGCCTTAGCCTATCTGCCTCAGGCCACATCTATAATTCCCAGCAGTACTCAGACCATAATCTCATTGGTACTAAAACACATAATCCCAGTGGATCATGGATCAAGTCTCAAACTTTAGAAGTCCCCACCCCATGAGTGCGTGAGGCTTTAGGGGGACAACTGGACATAAACCATAACACATGAATTATCTTGTATTGGAAACATTCAGTGCACACATGGGAAACCTGCCCTGTCCACGCACCTGTACCTACCATCTGGATAATCTTTCATATGGTGATCCACACATTTTAAAGGAGCTTAGCAGAGGCCAGCACGTCTGCAGCTGGGATCCATAGGAAACCCGTTCTATATTACCCTCAGTCACTAAAATGGAATATAATTGGGTCACCTATCTTAATTCCTTTGCTAATACACCTCCATGGAGCTACCATTTAATAATACACACTTTGGTCATCAATGTTCTGTGTGCATTAACCTACTTGAATTTTATATTGTTAGATACCGTGGAAAATTGTGGCTGGCCATAACTCATGTTCCCCCATATCCATCACAAAACTGCTTCTCAGAATTCCAGGTCAGGAAAGACACTGTCCCTCCAACTGAACGTGGATGTAGCTTTCCAATCAATGAGGACAGTTAGATGGCACCAGGTATTGCCCCCTTATACTTAGCTCCTAGAAAACAGTCTTTTTAACTTTTTTAGCAACAACTGTTTACATTGGGAAGATCCTTGGGAACAGTAGCTCATAAGGCAGTGTTGCCCAATAGACGTTTTGTGACGGCAGAGAAGATCTATAACCACACTGTTCCATTCATTGCTACAACAATAGCTCCATGGGGCTAGTTAGCACTTAGCATGTGACTGATAATACTAAAAAGTGAATTTGTAAAATTTATCAAAATTTTACACTTTATTTAATGTCAACTGAACTTAGGTAACTTGAGGTAGCTACTAGCTACAGAGGACAGGAGAGCTATGAGACTATCTTTCACTTTTAAACTTGTAGTTAATACTACATAGAGCCATACAAGTTTTTCAAAGATGTTTTAATTTAGGTGCAAGGGCTATATTCAATTCTAAGGGTGTCATTGACTTGTAGCATTATTATTTAAAAGAAGTTGTGGGCCGGGGTGGTGGGGGGTGCACGCCTGTAATCCCAGCACTTGGGAGGCTGAGGTAGGAGGATCAGTGTGAGTTCGAGACCAGCCTGGGCTACAAAAGGGAGCTCAAGGCCAGCCTCAACTGCATAGCGAGACCCTGTCTCAAAAAGACAAAAATAAATAAATAAATAAATAAATAAATAAATAAATAAATAAATGAAGTTGTGCACAGGCGGCCTTGCCTATAGAAGCCTGGCTGTTTCCTATAAAAAAGGAGAGAAGGTTCAGGTGCTCTCTTGAAGCAGCCCCCCACTTAGCTGCTCGTGCCCCTGACCTGAACTATCAGAGAACTGCTGGGATGTGATGACAGAAATACCACCAAACCCCAGCTGAGTGGCAGTGCCATTCCCTTTACTTTCTTCTCAGTTGTCCCCTCACCACGTGGTAGAGAGGGCAGGGGGCAGCTCTGAAGCCTGTTCCACAAGCAGAGAGCAGCTTCCGTGTTCACAGGCGAGCGCCGTGAGGCTGCAGCTTAGCTCACCCTCTGCACGGTGTGGCCTGACAACTCTCGGTGGGAGGGTGGCTGACTTGTGCGTCATAGGACGCCTCCCAGTAACATTGTCCCGTCTCTTAGGCACCCTAACTTCTCCTACGTCTCTCCTACGTCTCCCAGCAGTGATACCTAAGGATTTTCTCTGACACGAAGAGCCACTGACATAGAAGGTACAGTTTTAGTCTGTGGACAAATTAAAGGAAATGCAATCTTACTCAGTATTTTGCCTTGGGACTATTATTTTAAAAAACGTCTCCTACCTGTCAAATGCCTGGTATATGATATGCATTTGGCTGAATATTGCCTGCGCGAATCAACGGAAATGAGGCCGCAAATATTCCTTATCTTTTTAAATCTTCCCCTCAGTGTCTTGCACAGCATAACTGCAACTAACAAATGCTTTCTTCCAGGCTTTAACCAGGTGCAAGGAATTCTACTAACAATTATATAAGGAAGAAAAATCATAAGAAAAATAAACTTCTTACATGCCTTCACATGTGGAAAGCTTGCAAAGCTGAGGCAGAGGATAGACCACAGTTCAGGGCCAGGTTGCATGATATAACAAGACTCTATCTCAAAATAAAATAAAATAAAATAAAACAAAAGTTGCACAGTGCAATCTCCAGGCACGTTTTTAAGCAACGAATCCACATCTAAAAGTGGCATCTCATCACACCCACACTCAGCGCCCCAGTGTCTGTGAGTGGGGAAGCAAGGCCGCTGCCTTGCTCTGCCTCTTCTGTCTACCTAAGTTCACCGGCATGCCAGGGTGCCAGGCTCACTGCCTCTGTTGGATCCCCAAGGAAGCTCTGCCACCAGCTTTTCCCAATGGTTCCTGGCCCTTTGAACTGTGCTTGCCAGTACGTAATGAAGTTATCTCATTTGCCAGGACCAGAGCCCAAGGAATTATTCTAGCATCTAATGAAAGCCAAACCTGCATCTCAAATTTAGTGGGTCTCTCATCTCTGACTTCCTAGAAAACACACAACTGAGGCAAAGTGAGGGTATTCATTCCCACCATGTACATATTTAAGTCCACAACACGATTAGCATAATCTGCCCTTTTTATCTTAACGCTTTGTCTTACTCTTCTCTCCTTGCTTGGACAAATACCTGGCACCCAAAATGAAGGAAGGAAAGGTTTATTGAGCTCAGTTACTGGAGGTTTCAGTCCATACTCGGCTGGCTCCAAGGCAGACCGGCACATGGCAGAGAGCAGCAGTTCATGGCGGCAGAACAATTGTAACAGAGGCAACAGAGAGGAACAGAGAGAGAGAGTCTGTTGCTCTGTCCCTCTTATGCGACATTCAGACTCTCTGCCTCAGGCCACATAATCCCATAATCCCAGCCATACTCAGACCCATAATCCCATCAGTATTAAAATAGATAATTCCAGTGGACCATGAGTCAAGTTTCAAACTCTAGAAATCCCTGCCCCATGATGGCATGAGGCTTTAGGGGTACAGCTGGACATAAACCATAACACTCTTTATGATAGTTTAAGCTTCTGGGCAAGGTTTTTAATTTAATGGGAAATAACACTCTTGAAGTTCCCATGGCTGTGCAGTTAAGGGACTACTGCATTCAAAATCATGAAGTCATGGGGCCAGGGAGAGAGCTCAGGGCTCAAGTGCCTGCCTGGCAAGTGCAAGGTCCTGAGTTTGAACCCCGGTTCGATTAAACAAAAAATCATGAGGTTATATTGCTATATTACTAGAGACAAGGTCAGAGCATTGCAATAATTAAATGGAAAAGGTAGAGAAAGAAAGAGCAATTGTCTGTGGAAACCACTTCCCTGTAGGACAGTAGACAGCTGGATGCAAATTAGAATCACACTGGGAGTTACCAAAAAGCTTAAAGGTCATGCCACACACCTGGACCAATTAAATCGGAGTCACAGGGGTGATATCCAGGCATCGCAAACTTTTCTACATGTTTTATCTTGGAATAATTTTAGGTTTACAGAAAAATTATGCAGATAATTCAGAGCACCTTGTTTACTCACTCCCAGCTTTCTCTGGCACTGACGTATTATATTAGTACGGTACATGTAGTGCTCTAATGTGCCCTCACGCTGTGGGGTTCTAACTTCCCTCAGGACCCAAGCACGTTCCTTTCTCCTGCTCCCATCTGGCACCATGTCCTGTCTCTACTCCAAGCCTGCACTTATCTACTCAGGTAACAGACTTCCACGACCTACTTAGCCCAGATTAATCCTAGCATCCCCTTCCGCCAGTAACAACCTGGTGAAGAGCCCCTTAGCTCACTGCAAACTGACATGGCCTTACAAAACCCAAGGAGCTGAGGTATCTTCCCTGCCTTAAAAGGGGGGGCCTCTGTCTCCTCTCACAGAAAGAGGGCTGTTTTTATTGGTTTTTTTTTTTTTTTCTCCAAATCACGTCTTCCCAAACTAGTTTTTCCTTGCAAGTCAGGAGCATGAGGAGGAGTGTACACAAGCACCCCACTTCCAGGCAGACAGGCCCTGCCACTTCTGAGAGACAAAAGCCTCCCCTTTGGAAAGCAGAATTTTATTCAACATTTCACAGAAACCAACGTAGAGCAGAATGTAGCACAACCTGTCGTGCTACATGGGTTGTGCCCTTCAGCCCAAGTACCCTTATCCACATTTCCTAAACCCGGGGACCCATCTATAATGACAAGCACCCATAGCAGGGGTGAGAAGGACTCAAGACACAGGACCATGATCCTCCTGCCTCAGCCTGCCAGTTACTGAGATTTCAGGTGCATATCACGAAGCCCTAGCAGGTATGGGCCATAAAATTTCCACTTTAAATTTTCTGGTTACCTTACTGGTCTTGCCAGGAGTCTTATTGGACCTACCATGTACCACCATGCCAGGCCAGACTTTCCTTATTTTTCATTACCACGACTTCTTACGTATTGCTTGGTTAGGTCCTAAATGTCCAGCAACTGGGGTTTGGCTGATACCTTTCTCACAGTTAGACTAGGAAGAGGAAGAGTACCAAAGGAGCATTCTCAGGACAGCCAGTCAAGGGGACAAGAGTGTAACGCATCACCACTGATGTTTCCTTTGGTCATCTGACTGAACACATGGGGGCCTCAGGTGTTTTCTCTTTACATTTTGAGCTCTTTGGAGGGAAGAGATTGTCTCCAACCGACCCTTCAACAGAAAGGAATTAGGTTCTGGTTCCAAGAGCAGAGCAGATACAACCATCATTTGAAATTCTTTCCTATGAGACATTTGTCTATAGACATTTGTCTCTAGACCCGTGCTGTGGGTGCTTGTCATTACAGATGGGGCCCCGGGTTTAGGAAATGTGGACAAGGGGACTTGGGCTGAAGGGCACAACCCATGTAGCACGACAGGTTGTGCTACATTCTGCTCTAAGTTGGTTTCTCTGAAGTGTCACTGGGTCAAAGTTGAATAAATGTCTATTCTGCATTTATTTTTTTTTTCAAAATTTACTCATTGGGTATGAGCATATGCAGTTTTTGCTTTACATTTCAAATTAGTACTACTTCCTTTTGTTCAAATTTTCCTCCTTTTGCCTTTGGGAGTTCTTTCAGTTGGCTCCATGTTCTTTTGACATCTCACTGATTTTTTGTGTTTGTATGTGTGTGTGTGTGTGTGTGTGTGTGTGTGTGTGTGTGTGTGTGTGCGTATGTGTGTGTATTGCCCACATACTTTCATACCTGTATTTTACACTTCTTTCTCTGGTCCAGGTCACTTATCCAAGCCATGTTTTTTGACTGGATAATTATATTAGAAATGAAGATCTTAGGTCTGGGGAGCTAGCTCAGAAGCTTAAGTACCTGCCTGGTAAGCACAAGAAAAAAGAAATCAAGATCTTTATGCTAGGTAGGTGTGCTCCTCATATATGGGTTTATATTAATTCTAGGTCATCTCTACTGATGGAACAAGAAAATATACATGTGTGCACACTAATCTACGTAACATATGTATGACTATTTCTACATATTTCTGCATGTCACCATCCCTATCATGGGACAGGAGTTCACACTGATGCCTCCAGCTGTAACCCATTACCACATGGGTGATTTCTGACTTCTTCTCTTGCTTATCTGTGACCATTTGCACTGTCAGTGAGACACGTGGCCTTCCTCATCATCCCTGCATTTACTTAGTGTCTCACCTCCGGTGTGTATGTACAGCAGAACCCAAACCCATGTAAATAATTTCATCAACTAGCGAATGCTGCTTGTGTACAGTTCCTTTAACCTTTATTCCTACAGATAGCACTCACTTCCAAAGTATTAGATGAGCCCTCTTGTATCCTCATACCCTTTGGTGAGGTGGTTTAATCCTTTTTCCTTCAAAATGCTCCTCCTTGCTTTGATCACACTTATCACACCATTCCTACCACCTTCTGAGGCGGTTCTGGATGCTGCTCTCATGTCTTTGTAAGGCGTAATAAACAAAAGCATGGTGGATGCTGCTTCCAGGTGCCATCCAACACAAAAGTAGCCTCCTAAAAGCACATAGCATGTCCTTGTAAGTCTCAGTCACTGAGTGACTCCTGGCACTGCCTAGAGTCTAACTGGCCACAAAATGTAAACATTTTGAATCAATTCAGGCCAATGAAGTCATTGTGATATTGCAGAGAAGACACTCATGAAAGAGTACATGCAGAACTGCTTCAGAAAGGGGCAAGAACAGCAAGCTTAAGTGTGTTTGAAATGAGGAGTACTGAAAAGTGATCAATAGCAGTGTGTCCTTTAAAACTTAAACATGCGCTGTATTTTGCAATTACACCTTATACCGCACAATTTAGCATTTCATCTGTACTGAGAGACCTCCCAGTCCTCTAAATGATTTTTGAAGTCTACAATCTAATGTATGTAGATTTTTTACAGTCTACATACATTAAGTTTCATTCTTTGTGCTGTAAAGTTCCAGGGGTTATGATAAGCACATAATATTGTGGCTCCAATTAAAGAAATTCACTATCTGAAAGTGTTATATATGCTTCACTCATTCAAGATTTTCCTAGCTCCCCTGAGCCCCTGGAAACCACTTATCTTTCCCTTGTAGCTATAGATGTGTCCTTTCTGGAAAGTCATAGAACGTGAATCCTATGATATTTGGCTTCTGCACACTGGCTTCGCTCACTTAGTATCATGCCCTTAAGATTCCCCTGCATCCTTTTGTGGCTCGATAGTTCACTTATTGCTGAGCAGTATTTCAATGTATGGATGCACTGAAGTTTCTTCATCCATCTTGTGGAGGATATCTTATTCGCTTCTCTTTCAGGCAATTATAGATGAAGTTGCTGTAAACACCTGTAAGTGTCTGTGTGTTTACATAAAATTTCAGACAGTAATTTAAGCATTGAAATCAGCCCTTTGTAGTATAATTACTTGTCAGTACAGTAAGAAACTGCTGCCCTGTCCTCCAGGGTGGCTGAAACAATTTACGTTCCTACTGACAGTGAATAAGAGTACCTGTTAATCCACATATTTATCAGCAAGTATTGTCATATTTTTAAAATTTTAGGCATTTTAGAGATGTGTAGCTATCTTCTAATTAATAACTCTTTTTAACAAATGATGAGCATCTTTTCTTATGCTAATTTTACAGCTATTCTGTTTGAAGAAGTACCTTCAGATGTTTTATCTCTTTTTGAGAATATTAATTTCCTGAGCTAGTGAGATAGCTCCATGGACTAAAGCACCTGCTTAGGCAAACTGAGGCAAGTGCAGAGGCCGTGGTTGGTTCCTGGGCACCACATGCTGTGCCAGCCCTGCCCCTAGAGTAGGCTGAGTCAGCCACAGAGTCTGGGCTTAGTGGGGCATGCCTGTAATCCCAGCACCAGGGAGGCTAAAAGCAGGAGGATCACTATGAGTCTGTGCTGTGTAGCGAGACCCTGTAACAACCAAATACACTAAAAAATATTAATTTCTTTATTGTTGAGTTTTAAAGCATTCCCTGTACAACATAAATACAGATACGTATATGTCTGTACATACATTTCCCAGTCTGTGTCTTGATTTTAACAGCATTCTTCACAGATTTGTTTTTCAGCTCAGTGGTCTAAAGCACCTGCCTAGGCAAGCCTAGGCAACCACAGAGACCCAGGTTTGGTCCCTAGCACCACATGCTGTGCCAGTCCCACTGCTAGGGCAGGCTGAGTTGACCATAATAGAAAGATGAAAGAAAGAAAGAAAGAAAGGAAGAAAGAAAGAATTTTTTTTTTAAATGAAGTCTAAAATACCAGGTCCTCTTTTATAATTCATGATTTTGCTCACATGGTGAAATGTCATTGTGGGACCAAGGTCAAATATATAGCTTTTCTCCTGTGCTGCCTTTTCATGGTTTGTAGTTTTGTGTAATGTGGATGCCTCCATTGAATTGCTTCTTTTCAGTTAATTTTTATGGAAGTGTAAGGCTTGCTAGGCTTTTCTTTTGAATCACATGGACTTTCAATTGCTCTAGAACTATTTGTTGAAAAGTATAACACTTCCCTTCTGAATTGCCTAGCTTGTAATTACTTAGATAAATGATGAGAATGTATTAACTAATAAGAGGTAGCAAGCAATGGAAATAGTCACTGAAAGCAAGAATAATGCACTGTTTTAAAAATTAAAGCAAACAGGAAAATAATCAGAAAGCATACTTTTGAAGCAACGACAGAACTCGGTATGACTATAACTTTGTACATTTTACTTGAGTGATTGTCTTGGTGGATGATTGCACCAGTGAGTCTATTAGATTAAAAAAAAATCACAGTTCAAAGATTTTTATCTAAGTGCTATTTTGCTTTCAGAAATCTCACCTTTCATTTTGCAGACTAAACTATGTGCAGATATGGACAGTGAAGTAAGCAAATAACAGTAAAATCAAATGTCTGAGTGACAAGAAAGCAAAAGTTTAAAGAGCTAATGTGTATCAAGGGTATATTTGCTCCAAGTTTCACAGTAGGAATTTTGCACATTTAAATGACCTAATCCTCAGGACAACTGTTATGTCATTCTTATTTTACAAAATCTCCAACAAACTACATAACTTGTTACGAGGCATTTAGTTAATATAGCAAAGCCAGGATGTTTTCAAGTGCACCCCAATATAGGCGCCGTATTCCAATTCCAGTAACTGCTCACTGTGATACTCGAACTCTTTAATTTCTGGGAAGAGAAAAGGAGGAGAGGGAGGAGAAGGAAGAGGAGGGGAGAGAAAAGAAGAAGGGCAAGGGGAGGAGGATGAGAAAGGGGAGAAGGAGCGGGAGGGAGAAAGATTTTAATTCCACAAAAATACTCTCAAAGTTCCTAGATATTGTACAAACTGAATCCTAAATCCTGCTTTTATATTTAAATGAATTATCCTCAGGATTCTGGCATGGCCCTTTTAACATTTATCAAAAGAAAGAAATCTCATTCACTTCAGGGAAGACAGACACATTTCACCCTGGCAGCCCCCAGACAGGTGTGCCCCTCTGCCCTCCCAGGTGTCATTAGTGAGTCCCAGGCGTCTCTATTCTTTCAAAACATCTGCCAGCCCAGCAGTGTTGGCAGTAATGAGACTCAGCTATACTGTAGCAGGCTGGTGACTCACAGGATTGGGGGGAGCGGGCCTGAACAAATTCCTCCCAATAAAACTGATGACAAAACTCAAAGAAACAAAAATGCCAGGAGGTCACAAGTGGTCCCAGAAGCCTACTGTGGAATCTAATTAAAAGTTGGTACTGCGCAGCTTCCCTTGTGATGGGCATTTTTGTGCACAGTTCCCTGGCATTTGCCTGAGGCTGAGGAATGAGACGGAGACCAACAGAGTGGAAAACATGGCTCTGAGGAACTAGCAGAGAAATCGCAGCAGCAGGTGCAGAGCAATCCCGGGGCAGCTAAAGACACCAGAGAACACATTCCTCTATCATGTAAACTAGCAGAAGACGGGGAATTTCAAGACTTTTTTGTGAGACAGGGTCTCACCAAGCAGGTGCAGCGGGGCTCCAACTCACTGTGTAGCCTAGGTTGGCTTCCAACTCACAGGGATCCTCCTTTCTCAGCTTACCAAGGATTGGGATTACAGACGTGCACCACCATGCCTGGTAAGACTTTGTAAAATAAATTAAAAATCCTAATTGACGTATAATCACTGTACATATTTGTGGGCTACTATGTGCTAATTCAATCCATGCATACCATGTGGCAGGATCAAACCAGAGTCAGTAGCACTTCCGTTACTTTTCATTTATCATTTCTTTCAGTGAGAACTTCCAAACTCTCCTTTCCTAGTGCTCGTGCGGCCCCTTGTCTTTACCCATTTAACAAATGCTGTGAACCCCAGGCAGTAGTGTTTTAAAGTTGCTAACTTTGGATTGGATCCTCCATCTCATAAGACCAAAAATTCCCCTTTATCCATTGATGCAGAGCTACAGAAGTTCATAGAAACTGTCACAGTTCCTGGCTTACCAGGACCTAAAACACAATAGTGGTACCAAGGGGTTTTGTTGTTGCTGTTTGTAATATTTTTATTTGTATTTTTAATTTATAACAAAGACAAAAGTTTCAGTTTATCATAACATTCATCTCAGGATACATTCCAATTATCTATTAGCCACTTCTCCATAACAACCATGACAAAATTCAGACTTAAAAGAAGTAAGCATTTGCTTTTACTCACACAGTAGAGGTCACCAGGGAAGTTATGCTGACCAGGCTGGGTCCAGCAGATCTCTCCCAGGCTCTTTTGCTCAGCCGGTGTTCAGGCTGCAGACCAGCGGAGCTAGAAAGGCCTCACACATGTCTAATGCTATCTGGTGATCAGCTAGAGCAACTAGAGGTAATGGGCCTCATTTTTCACCAGTAAGTCACTTTGACACAAATAGCTGCTCATGGTGCTTGTGTAGGATGCAGAGAGAGGAACATTCAAGGCTTCTTGTGCCAGGCTCAGAAGGGGCACACTGTCACTGGGCGCACTACCACTGGGCACACTATGACTGGGCATACTACCACGGGGCACACTACCACTGGGCCCACTATCACGAGGCACACTACCACTGGGCACACTACCATCGCTACCACACTGCCTTACCCAAAACCCATCACAGGCACAGGCAAGGCTCAAACAGTGAAGAGAGAGCCTCCACCTGTGGAGGGATAAAAGGCACCATGATCTCGCAGGGGCCTAAATTCAGCGAGGGAAAAAGGTATACTACATGTGCAGTAATCTAGCACATGTCCGTTCCTCGTGCTCTTCAAAACTGAATTAATAAGCACGTTGCTTGGTGAATACAAAATCTAATATAATTCAATGGCACTGAAAATTACTTCAAACAGGCTTCTAAAGAACTCGATGAACTACAGTACCATGGCTGCAAAACCAGAACACTTGGTATGCTTTCTCTTTCTGTCTCTGTCTCTGTCTCTGTCTCTGTCTCTGGCTCTGTCTCTGGCTCTCTGTCCGTCTTTCTATGATTCTCTCTCTCTCTCTCTCTCTCTCTCTCCACCTTATACTCTCTGATTGTCCACTTGGAGATCATTTCTCAGGATGGGTTCCCTATGCGAATGCATGCCAATAAAGTCTTATTATTGCCAATTTCACCTTTATGGTACATTTCCTTGCACATAGTAGATTTATCTTACGTGATCTCCACAAAAATTATTATATTTGGCTTTCAGTCCATAAAATTTTAATCACTGCTTAAAGTGCTTCAGAGAGGGACGGAGGAGACTATTCCCTCCCTGCATCCCTTTGGCCTTCTCGATAACACAGAAATAGCGGCACTTGGGGAATCCTCCAAAGAACCCTTCTTTTCGTTCATTACCCACAGCCGTATATGGCCAAGAATTTCTACTCCCATAAATCATAATCTGGTGGAAGAACTCAAATGTCTGTAGATCACAGGCTTACTTCACACCTATGCATATTTCTTGAGCTGATCTGCAAGTGAAACCTAACTGACTTATGGAGATCCAAGAGGTGTAAACTGTTACAGCCTGTTAAGATTTTGGTTCTCAAAAACACATGCTTGGATGAATTTTTCTGTAGAAATTAGTTTTCTAGGTGATTATTCCATCACACAGAACTCTCTTTATAGGAGCCTGAGGGACACATTCCTCTCTGATTTCAGAACGAGAAATGTGTGATGCTTTTCAGCACTAGGAATGGTTTTTGTAGTGGTTCTTACTCTAGACAATTGAGAATCCTGTAAGTCAGAGCCTCTCCCTGGCATGCTTGTGGGTCAAACCTGGGGTCCACTATGGCCAGTTTAGGGGTCTTTTCAGCCAGTGAATCTTAGAATTTACCCTCATCTGACCTTGCCTTACTTTCTCAGTTTATATACATTGGGTTCTGCTTCCTCATTCAAATATTTTGTATATTTCTTTGGATCTTGTTAAGGTACTAATTTAAGCAGCCTTAATTGCTTTATAGAACCTCAGAGAGAATAAATAAATATCAATTTCCCAAGAAAGCTTAGTTTAATTTTTTAAAATATATTTTTAAAATCCTGTTGGTTTCTATTTTGATTGAACTCTTAATTTTTTATTGAAATCCTAAGACTAAATTAATCACATTTCCAAATGGTTCCTTGTGTTTTGGGGTCCAGCAGGACTTCTCATGCTTTTTCTCTTTTTTCCTTTTATCTCTTTTATATTCTTCAGTTGCCCTAGGCAACTATTACAACGATATCTTTTCATTAGAAAGTGTTATAAAACATATAGTATGTTTCACTGTATTGAAATTCTACTGTTATAAAAGAATCTGTTGCTTTTCCCACTCAGCAATGTTTTCAAGACCCACGATTCTTGCCAGGAATGTATCTGGTTTGTCACATCTGTCTACCACATAGCACGAATCCAACATATTTGGGCTCTACCCTTGGCAAACTATCTCCCACCATCATAGGCATGGTATGATCTGTAGCCTCTCACACATGGGGTGAAAACTCTTGAGGAGAAAAGGTGATGCTAATAACGATGTGCTGTGACTATTCCAGTCGAGCTCATAAACCTTATCACCTCATACAGTAGCCTTATGAGCTGTTCAAGAATCCAAGTGTGACTTGGGTACCTAGGAATGCATTTGGCTTGCTGGGTCATGAAGTAGACATAGACCTCGTTTTCTATCATGCTTGATACCCTCTGAAGGAATTCTGTACCTGTCTACAAGCCATCAGTAGTGCATAAGCATTTGCATTACCCCACTAAAACTTGGTATTACTGAGATTCATGAATCTGCCTGTCTGATCTGCATAAAATAATTTCTTATAGTTAACTTTTTTTCCTCTTTTTTTTTTTTTTTTTTGGTAAAAAGTGAATTTTAGCATCCCTTTGTATTCTTGCTAGCTTTTGCAGGTTTCATCTTGTTTTTCTCTCTTGCCAGTATTTTGAGTTTTCTGTTCTATTTAGTCTATTTTTATGTTTTGGTATCTTTATTGATTTGTAGGAAGGGGAACTTCTTCTAAAGTAAGCACATATTTCTTCGTCATATTAAATAGTACATATTGAACACTACTATGCTTTCTTGAAGTGTAGAACTATAAGTAGCAATGCTGTGGATATAAGATCCAAAAGAACCTAGAATTAAATATCTAAAAACCAGTCACCATATAGGAGCCATCCTCATGGTTGACCATTTCCTAAAGTAAATGAAACATTCCTAGTTAGAAGTTGTACTGGACAATGGAACGTACCTATCTTTCCAAGAACTATTCACCGAGTCAACAGATAAAGAAGCCACACCCAGAGTGATTTTTATATACTCTTGCTAGTTTGTCTTTTAAAAAAGTTACTGGTATCAGTGTCATGTGCCTTGACACTATCTTCCAAGTTGACACAAACAATAGATCACAGCTACTGCCTGTTAATTTCTTCTTTTTCTTTTATGTAACTTACCCCACTTGTTCACAGATGAAAGAGGATTTTCTGACTTTATTTATGACTCTGACTGGAATGTCATTAGATATAGTTTACATGAAAACTTAGAAATTCTCATCCTCTAGAAAAAGTAATAGTTTTGAAGACAAGTTATTGGAATAAGAATGGATAGTGAATTATGTCTCATGGGACACCAGTGGAATACACAACAGTTGCTCAGAGAACTATACTGAAAAAACTCTAGAGGCTGAGTAGGAGCTCAGTAGTGAAAGTATCAAGATTTGTGGTCAGGGAAACTGCTGTATCAGAAAGTATGCCCTAATGGAAGGAAGGTAGGACCTTGGGTGCATATTTGGACACTCTGCCTCACCACAGCCCCAAAGAAAAGGGAGCAAACCTACCATGGACTGCAACCTCTGAAGCCATAAGCCGAAATGAACTTAGGCCCCTGTAAGCTGATTTTCTGAGGTATTTTGTCACTGTGATGGGAGGCTGGTTAACACATTCATCGATCTTCTCCATAGCATTCCCAACATTTGTTGTGCTGTTCCCTGTGGTGAGATTTACATATAACATCACATTTAATCCTCAAAACTATCCTTTGAAGTACTTGTCTCTACTGTATCATGAGGGAACAGAGGCAGATATGTGAAATAACTAGAATAGCTTGACTGCAAACTACACAACCAATGTGCGATGGAGGTAAGGGCCCAACCGAGGTAGTCTGTCTCCAAAATTCAAGTCTTAAATCTGTCATGTGTTCTTTATTCAACATTTATGAAGTTTTGCCTTAGATCTACTCTGGTTTAAATGTAGGTTAAAACTGAAACTCACTTTATTATTTTTTAATCATTTATTTGTTTATGTATTTGGCACAAAGTCAGACTATGCAGCTTGGACTTGTAGTGATCCTTCTGTCTCAGGTCCCCCAGCTCTGGGATTACAGGTATGTGCCACCATGGCTGGTTCCACGGCTGGCATGGCATGAGGTACCAGGGATCAAACCTAGTCCTTGTGCTTACCTAAGCAGACACTGACGCTGCTGAGCTATCTCCCATCTGAAACCCACTTTAATTACTTACCTTATTAGGTAAGTAAGACACTGAAACTTGCTGGGTGACACTTGGAATGCTTTATAAAAATGAATTACTAGTATAATTTCTATCAAACAGTTCAGGATATAAAATGTGTTCAGAAATCAGGAATTTATTTCTCTGGAAAAGTCAGAGTTCTGCAGTTTTCTGATTTCTGCTTTTCTTTTTCTTAAGCTATTTTCCAATATGGCGATCTTTTCTGATGTCACCAAGTTCTGTTGAGATAAAACATACCTGACTGACATGACTAGGCTAGTTTCCAAAACACTTTGCTTCTTTAATTACTATGGGGCCAAAGATACTCAGGGGGAAATCTATGATTTTCCCAAGTGAGGAATCTTTATGGTAAGTTTTGGTGGTAGTACTCATTCTTTGGCTGCCTGTCTGTAGGTCGTTGGTAACTCAAATAATTTCAAATGTTGTAATCACTACACAAAACTCTGTTGGGAGGGCAGGCAAGATAGCTCAGTGGACTAAAGCACCTGCTTAGGCAAGCTTAGGAAAGCACAGGGACCGTGACTCAATCCCCAGCACCCCATGCCTCACCAGCCCCACTGGCCCCACTCCCAGAGCAGCCTGAGATGTGCACAGACTCTGGCCATAGTGGTGTGCGCCTGTAATCCCAGTGCTGGAGAGGCTGAAAACACAAGGATCACTATAAGTCTAAGCTGCATAGTGATACCCTGTAACAACCAAATATATTTTAAAAATAAATAAAAATGTCTAGGAGATAACTCCAAATTGCAGTGATGAACTCACTAGAAATGATTTATGATACCTAATTTAATAACATATAACAGTATTTTATGGAACTGAGTTTATCTTACTTAACTATTCACTATCAGACATCAAATTTCCAAGTCACCAAATGTTCTCGGGAAACCTCTTGAATAGGTAACAGAAGTGAACAGGGCGTGGCTTAGTCTGTCATGAAAGGCGCCCCACCTCACCTTCACTGCCAGCTTCACATCTCCATTGGAAGCTCACATCTCGTCCTCCCAGGGGCGTATTCCTCTTTAAACTTGGAACACCGCTATGATTCTTTCTCCTTTCTCCATTGCAGCATTGCTTTCTTATCTTTGCCATTGTATTTGTACTGTAATTATAATATCTGCTATGAATAATCTCCCTGGCCACTCTACTCTCCTCCCCATCTTCTATGCCTGTTCCTCTCTTTCTGCTTTCTCTCCTCTTGTCTTCCCCTTCTCCGAGTCTCCTGCTCCTGGCTCTAGGCTGAACAGAGCATTCTCTGAAGTGGTCCTTTCAATTTGGCACTGTGGAGTGAGTCCTTCCCAATCTTCAGAACGCTGTGGGAACTGCCTAGTAAATAGGGTGTGTGTGTGTGTGTGTGTGTGTGTGTGTGTGTGTGTGTGTGCACATTTTTCTAGGGAGAGGTTCTGTGTTAAATAAACCCTATGTGTTCCTTGACTCCAAATCATTCACAGTTACCCTTGCCTTGACCTCTCTTATGGCAGAGCTCAAAATGCTAAAATTTTTAATATCATAACTTGTTTTGCTTTGAACAATTGGGAGGCAGGCATCTCTTTGAATAAGGAGCAAAGCCATAATGGAAAGAAACTCTTTACTCTTGCCCTATTATTCCTACCTGGAAAGTGGGTGTAGAATAGAACATTCCACAGCCATCTTGAGGGCTGTAAGGTGGTGCCTGGACCAGGCTAAGGAATTCTGAGCTGGAAAAAGTCTCAATCTCTGGGGCCAGCATCCCACTCATGACTCTAACTCCAGGTATGTTTTGATATATTATAAAAGACACATAATTTTTAAGTTAAAAATATAAATATGAACTCTTCAATTGTATCCCTGCTCCCTGCCTTGCCTTGTATACCTTAGCAGCTAGCATCTCCTTCTGAACCCCTTTGCCAAAAAATGAAGGCATCTTGTTTGATCAATCTTTTTTTTTTTTTTTTTTGGTGGGACCAGGGTTCGAACTCACGACCTTGCACTTGCCCAGCAGGCACTTGTGCCTCGGAGCTATCTCCCCAGCCCCCTGAAAGTTTTTTTTTTTTTTGATCAATCTTATATACCTATATGTATTAATCTAAACTGATCTGATGATGAAAACATGTAATATAACCATTGTTAAATTTAAACAATAAAAAATTGAAACGTAAAAAAAAAAATGGAGGCATCACTATTAATGAAAGTCAATAGAGTTAAACAGCACCAATCAGAAGGAAATAGCCTGAAAAGTATGCTATAAAATAAAGTAGTGGGAACTCATTTTTTATTTACATATGAATGGCTAAAAAGACATACAGAAAGACATTGGTGGCACCCTTATAAACTACTATATGTCCATAGCTCTCTGTATCAATCACATATTAATTTTCAATTAAAACACACAAGGAAAAATGTTACTTTGTATGTAAACAATTCAAGACAGGCTCACTTCACCTTCTGAAATTTAGCTTTTCCTTCTTGCTGCTGCTGTGGTGCTGAATGTTCCCTTGCTCTGAACAAACACACTGCATGTTGGGACCTCACCTTGGTGACAGCCAGGAGGGTGAGGTGAGGTGGTAAGGACAAGTGATATAGGTTCACTTTGGCTGGCCTCAGGCTGTTGTGGGAGAGAAGAGGCTTAAGGAGGAGATGGGGGGGAAGCGGAGGAAGAAGAGGAGGAGGAGGAGGAAGAGGAGGAAGAAGAGGAGGAAGAGGAAGAAGAGGCAGAGGATGAATGGAAGGATAGAGAGGGAAGAGGATGAGACAGAGGAGGGAAAGAGGGGAGCAGAGGAGGAGGGGAGGAGGGGGAGGAGAAAGAAGGGGAAGAAGAGGAGCAGGAGGGGAAGGAAGAGAAGAGGGAGAAAGGGGAGATGGGGAGAAGGAGGAGAATGAGGAGGAAGAGGAGGGAGGAGGCGGAAGAGGAAGAGGAAAACAACTCCCTGGGGACAGTGTCCTTGGCAACTATACCCAACCCCCCTCAGGTCAATGGACTTCTATAGTGACTCATTGCTCATGCCACAAACTGCCCTAATTATCACGCCTGGCACAGAAGAGCCAGGCTGTCAGCCCTGGAACAACATGTATGCCACTCTGGCTTTTCCAGAGGCCGGGAAGAGCAAGCTCTGGAAGATTAAGGGTACCAAGAGCAAGGAGGGCTAAGTCAGCAGCCGTGAAGACTGGAGCCCTACCGACCCCCTACTACCGCCACTGCTACCATCTCAGCTGCCATGCGCAGCCCTCCCTGAAGGCAAGCCTGGTCCTGGATGCCGCCTTGTGGCCTCAACCCTACAAAACCCTGCCCGGCAGGTGTCATCACGCCATCATCCAGCTGAAGAAAGGAAGGCTTGCAAGATCACATGATCTTCTAAGGTCGGCAAAAAGAGGTCCAGGAGTCAGGCCCAGCTAGGATTTCTCGACAACTTCAGTTAACGTGAGTCAGCATGTTTGCCTGATCTGTTAGAAATGTCAATGTAACAGTTCCCTATAATTCATGTCCTTAGCTTTTAGAGCCTCAGAAAATTCATTTCAGTGCCACATCGCTTTCCCCTTTGGTGTAAGAGATGCTTCTTGAGAGAGCCTGTTTCTCTCTCTAGCTGGTGATATTTGATTTGATTAATACTGTGGGACCTATCACCAGGCTTCAAGATGAGGCCTAATTAATTGCTTACCCTGAAGAGCTGGCGCTGTCTGCATTTGGCTCACACTTTCAGCCTCAATCATATTTTCATTTGAGCAATAATATTTCCGTGCTTAGCAAATGGCTTATACTCTGGTGTCGACCTAAGGTGTGTACGGGACTTCCCAGTGCAGATGTCCTCGATATACCTATTGGAAATCTGACTTTTTATTTTTGTTTTCGTGACCGACAAGAGCTATGAACAAGAATTTCTCTGTATGTTTCAATAACAAAATCATGCGTAAGGCAAAAATATTCACTGACAGACCGAACTGGGAAGCTAGATCTTTCTCATATAGAGAAGGGCATAAGAGACAAAGGAACAAGGAGGGAAAGTGTTGGAAAAAAAGAATTGAGGTGTGTCACATACTTGTGCTGACATCCCATAAAGAATGTGACCATTATGTGTGGGAGATATGAACAATAAAAGAATAAAAAAAAATTCATTGAGAACACACCTATGCTACATGCCACACGATCCCGAGGTCCTCTGGAGGTGTGAAGGAGAAAGAGAAAGGAAAGGAGGAGAAGGAGAGGGGGAAGGGGGAATAAGGAAGAGAATTGCTGAACACTGACGCAAGACAACCCAGCTTTTAATGCATTTTCTCTTTCATTGTTTTTATGTATTTATGTATTCATGTGAGTACAAGACCTAGATGCCTAGGCAAAAGGCATTCCACATTAGGCAGCTGAACTTCCAGAAGCCATTTTTAAAGACCTCCTAAGATATTTTCATGCAAAACCCACAACTACATGGTGCGGATGATGCTATAGTTGGATAGTAAGATTAGACGACTTCTATGATGTGACTGGAGATTAAAATGCAGAAAGGCAAAGAGCCACAAAAATGTTCTATGCAATATTGTAAAATATTAATTTCCACAGTGATACAGGAAAGTAAGATTAGATTTTTTTTTTTTGGTAACCCAAGTTGTAAGAAATAAATCAGCATATTGGATAACTAATTTCTGTGTGGACTGTGCATATGGACTCAATTCTATCATTCAGACACTCACTAGGGAAAGACACAAAACAGCCAGCAGCACAAGTACTCTAAGGGGACAATGTGGTTTCTGGCATCAACTGTGGGAAGGGCATGAGGACTGCAAGCAGCCCAAGCTGAATATGAGGCACCAGAGGGATCTGTGGCCGGAGTCCCTGATGTCTCTCTTGGACTGCAGAGGACAGTCAGGATGGTGAGAGCTCTCTGCTAATTTTCCTGGGTAGAAACACTCATCCTACTACATGCAGTGCTGTCCTAGGTAGCTTGATCATACGTGATATTATTACATTGCAGACACTTCTGAGATGGTCTGTTACCAGTCATTGCAGCTTCTTTCCATGCTCTTGGTGGACTGGGCAAAGGTTTAACAAGACATACCGGGAAAGGCAGCAAGGGTGTATATTTACTAAAGGCAGAGGGAGAGAGGAGGTAGGTGAAAAGGGGCCAAGGATAAGGGAGTAGGGGGTCTTTAGTACCCAAAATACCTGGATTGACCTTTCCCTCATGCAAATTAGGCATTGGCACAGGTATCAAAAAATGACTTAGCCTCACTCTAGCTGTAAATGAGGAGCCAGGAACGGACTCTTTGGATTGGCTGTGCTCACATGTAATGAAGGATTGAAAAGAGCAACTTCTGATTGGTTCAGCACCAGATTCAAAGGAAAGACTGAAAATGCTACATTCTGATAGGTTCTGTGTGCAGTGCTTGGGAACCATGGAGGCATTTTGAGTCCTGTGTTCTGTGCGCTGCCTCTCTTTCCTGGAGTCTTCTTGCTCAGCCTGTTAAGCGTGGGCTTTTTATGACTTTCAACATATTTTGCCCAGTGAGTTGTCTGCTTTGCCCCACCTAATCTCCTACCTCAGGGCTGCTAGTGATAATTAAATTTGCAAAAAGGTGAAAACTAGGACTCCTGGGCAAACAAGAGCTGTGTTCTACAGAAGAAAAAATATAGACAAACTGGAGATTATCCAGAGGGAAAACACGGAGAGGCAGACCCTCAAAGGCAATAATGTATCACTGAAGAAAGAAGAAGCATTGGGTCTGAGAAATATAAGGGAAGGTTTACATATTTGAAAGCTTTTTAGGAAAGATATCTGAAGTGGCATATGGAAGAGAATGGGATTGGTTCTTGTGGTACCTGGTAAGGTACCCAGACCTAGAGAGAATGCCTTGTTCTTATGGGTACTCCGATCCACAAGGACGGAAATAAAAAGATGACTACCGGATACTGTAATACAGTTTATTTCTCCCAATTGCAATGTAATGGGGATTCTCTTTTTTTTTTTTTTTTAATTGTTCCAAGTGTTGGCAGAACGGACACTATAAAAACTTTTTTTTGGTTTTGAAAATCTGTCATCTGCACACCTCCATTACATGTCCACTTACCTCGTTCTTCACACATTTCCAGTAACACTGGAATCATTCATTCTTAAACCCAGCATGTTTCCTTTAAAATGTTAGTTTTTAAATATATAGTGACTTTTCTCTTCTTTTACAGGGCTCCTAAGTTGGATTTTATGCCAGTTAGACATAGACATAGATCTGTGATTTACCGGACTCCCTCCACAGTTTTCTGTATGATGATTGTGATGATTAGGCTACACGGGCAACTTGATTGGTTTGAGAGCTGCGTAGAAGATTAGGAAAGCACACATCTGGGCACATCTGCCTGATAGAGCTGTGCACCTGATATTACACCTGGTCGCTTGCCCTCTTCTTCTGGCACTGTTCCTTTGCCCTAATTTCCCTGCTTCCATGAACTTAGCATCATTGCTCTGCCACACTCGGCCATGACAATGTTTCTGTCTTAGAATCAGCTGACCACAGACTGAATCCTCTGAAGTTGTGAGCCAGATCAAACCTCTACTCCCTGAAATTTTGGCTGCCTATGTTGTTTCTCAGTGACAGGAGAAGCGGCCAACATACTTATTGATTCTAGCTGCTTGTTACCAAAAACAGAGTAGCATTTGGAGTTGAAAGTCTTCTTTATAATTCTCCGTTATAAAGACCAAGATAAGCCAGGCGTGGTGGCGCATGCCTGTAATCCCAGCACTTGGGAGGCTGAGGCAGGAGGATCAGTGCGAGTTCGAGGCCAACCTGGGCTACAAGAGTGAGTTTGAGGCCAGCCCGAACTGCATAGTGAGACCCTGTCTCAAAAAGACAAAAAGACAAAAATAAATAAATAAAGACCAAGATAAATACTATCTAAAATATTTATCAAGTACCAAGACATAGGATAGTGAGAACTGTACTAAAAAGCACCATCCTGGGTGCCACTAAGACACATAAAACACGTTGGCCAGCTATTCATCTTTACATTTAGAATCAAACTCTCCTGAGCCACTTCTCAACTCAGACTTGCCATATCTATTCCTACTGCTATATGATATTGGTATCTGCATCATCAAGAACATTAGGAACGCAGCATTTTAAAAGTATTCCACTCGTACTTCCAGAATTTTCTTCCAACCAACTAATCATCAAAAATCTTTGATAGTGTTTCTTCCTGACTTATACTTAAACAGCAGGTGAAAACAGCAGGGTCTCCAATAATAGAGTGTAACTTTACAAATAAGCCAGGTTGTTTTCCTAGCAGAAACTTTGAAGGGTTAAAATTGCCTACTAATATTACCATGACTGACAACAAGATTGGGATTGCAGGAAAAAAAAAAAAAAAAAAAAAGAAAGGGATGATCTTCAATTGCCATGAGGGCAACACATGCTGAGATATTAAAATGTAAAGAATAGACATATTAGAATTGATAAATATGGACATGTCTCCCCATATCTTCCTGTGGCCCTAGGCTGGCCCATTTACTTGGTGGTCCAACAGTACTCTCTGCTGGATATGGAAACCTCCACTGGTTCAGCTACTTCAGTGAGTCTCCACCAGGCCACCACTGGGTTGACTACTTTGTTTTTATTTTATAACCAACCTATTGTATTTTGGAAAGAGTCCTGATCTTTGCATTTCAGGTAGGTTTCTATTTTATACCCATCAACTGAGAGAAGACAAAGTAAAACTGAAAAGTACAATCAAAATCTCCTATCTTGAAAGAAGACCTGCTTCTCAGGAAGAACCATACAGCTTTACAGCCAAGAGATGATTCTTAGCTCTATCTGGGAAGTGAGATTATCTTAGAAAATTTTAAATAATACATTCCAGTGAGCTATCCCAAGACCCAGGACATTGACTCTCAGGTTAAAAGGAAAGGCTAGGACACATGCAGTTATATTTTTCAGAGTTTCAGATTAATGAGAGATGCCATCTAATCTTCAAAGTACCAGAAAGAGAAGGACACAAGACACTTTCCAGTTCATCTAAAGACAACTCTATTGGCAGATATTAAACAAATTTGAAATTAAGAGGCCCAATTCTAAGTGTGCCTCATAAAATTGCTCACAGGTATAAACCACAATGTTATTTAAAGCGCTATATTGATTACATCCTGTACTCGGCATGACTTACTAAGTAGCACAAGTAGGCAGAGAGAGACACAGGTAGAAAACAGGGATAAGATTTCACAAGCCCCAAAGGGTGCATAGTGCGTGAGCACTGAGGAGGTGACCTCTTCCTGCACTCACCAGCAATCACCTTGATGTGCAGTTTCAGGGCCAAGGTGATCTGGAGCACGATAAAGAAAACCTGCATTAATATTCCATAAAGAGGATATTCTATAGCCTTTGCATAGAGAGCTGCTCGCGTCCCCTGCTAACTAGGGCCTATATTCAGAAAATGCGTAAGCCTTTGTATAAATAGTTCTAAATGGAGTTAGCCCTTATGGAGGAGGAGAATACCCGCGCCCCCCTTCAGTCATTTCCATTTCCAGCAAAGTTTCTTCTGAAATTTGCATAAACACAAGATTCTCCATCTTATTTAGGTGAAAGGAGATGACGGTGATTCTACAGTTGTCTGTATAGCTTTTAGCTCTTTTTAATTTTAAATAATTAAAGAGAATAATAGTAAAAAAAAGAAGTTTTAAACAATGTGGGGTTTCACTGGCCAACACTGAACAGAATAACAGGAATTCCACAATGGCTGTTATGCTGGCTGTTGTTATCTTCAAATTAGTTGTTCAGATTACCAGATGTAAGCACGCAAAGTTAGTTTTATTTTATTTTATTATTATTATTATTTTTTTTTGTCTTTTTGAGACAGGGTCTCACTATGCAGTTGAGGCTGGCCTTGAGCTCACTTTTGTAGCCCAAGCTGGTCTCGAACTCGCACCGATCCTCCTGCCTCAGCTTCCCGAGTGCTGGGATTACAGGCGTGCGCCACCACGCCCGGCGCAAAGTTAGTTTTAAAATGTTACAGAAAGTTACAAAGGAGAGGAAAAACAAAGGTTAACTGCTCCTTTCAATAGACCAGCGGAAACCAGCAACACCATTACCCAAGCCGTTATATATGGCTTCCTTCTATCTGTCGTCCTTTTCCTCATCCCAGTTTTTCCTTCCCTTTGGACAGATTCTTTCCCTTTCACAGTATCTATTGTACTTTTTACATTTCTTTTACTCTTTTAGGTTCTGTTAGGTGAGACAATATGATATGTACACATGTGGGTCTGATTTGTTTCATTTATGAGTACGGTCTTTAGCTGCATCCATTTACTTATACAAGCCTTGAGTTTATCTTTTTTATAGCTGAATAATACTCCATTGTGGGAAATTACTGCATCCTTTTTATCCATTCCTCGGTTGATGGGAATTTGGGTTGTTTCCAAGGTTTAGCTGTGACAAATTGCACTGCTATGAGCATAGGTGCACTTATGTAGCTGTGGTATGGTGACTTCAGTTCTTCTGGGAAAATACCCCGCAGGAGAACAGCTGAGTTGAATGAGTAGCTTTTTAATTGTGCCAGGAAATTCTGTAGGCAGCATCCACACAGAGCCCCGGTCTCCTCCTGCTCCCTCATGGACCCAGGTGCCTCTAACATACAAGACTCGTTATCTGCTAGCACCTTTTGCTTGTGGGCCTAGAACAGAGACTCCGAACAGGACCACCACAGCACACACCACGGCAAAGCATTGCTGGCAGCTGCAGTATCTATGCCACTTGTTTCCTCTCGCTGCCCTGCACCACTCACGCCCCGAGTCAGGCCCTCAGCAACCCCAGTCTCGTTTCATCTTCACCACGCTCTGGGCAGTGGACCTTGCCAGCCACCTTCATTTCACACAGGGAGAAAAGGATGCGGGTTAAGCAACACTGCGAGGGCCACTCAACAAGAAGGAGCGGATGGCGAAATTAACCGAGAGCTAACTTGGGAGGTCTCCCAAAGGCTTGCTGCATTTACAAGTCTGTAAGGTATGCGAGCGGGATGAAGAGATGGATTGATAACACAAATAAGACAGGGTATATGTTTTAGAAGCCCGCTGAGTAATCACAAGCTGGGTTCTTACTGAATAATTCAATTGTTTTGTAGGTTTGAAAAAAAATTGAAATTTGTTGTAGAAAAAGAAAAAAAAACATAGTGCAGGAATCAAAGACTGTTCAGTCAAGCATCTGTTCAAGCATCTGTCTCATGCTTCACTCATTGCATGCTTTAGAGTTTTAAGGTCAACTTCCCTGGACAAATACGGATAAGTCTTATGATCCAGGTACTGAATTAGCTACGGTCTGGGCTGCTAAGGTCCTGGCAGGGGCCATGGGTGCAGAAGATGGGACGCTTGTAGGGGTCCCAGCTCAGTAGCTGACACCAACTGCACCGAACACCTGCAGCACAAAGCTGACTTTGAGATGACGTGGGAAGATCGGAAGCAACAGGAAGGTGAGCAAAATCATAGGAGAGCTGGAGGAGTGTCTGGGAGAAGATGAGATTTGCATTGTGCTTTAGAAAAATGGGGACAATGTGACAAAGGCCGGGAAGGAAGCAGCTTACAAGGGAGGAGCAATTGAAGCAAAGGTGTAGAGCTTGGAAAGTGCAAAGACTGCATCAGAAAAGGGAAAGTGCTTTAGAGACAAAGAGATAGGAAGAGCATGGCACTGTACCCCAAAAGTGGAACCAGCAGTCACAAAGGACATGCAGTGGAATTCTTACAACCCTCCCATTTCTCTCTGCTGATCTTAACTTTATTAGTAGTAAAATGTGAATCGTATGTAATCTAACAGATATTGTTTCAAGGACTAGCTAAAATGATGAAAGCTTCAAGGGAGAAACCTACCACAAAGCCAGTGCTTAAAAAGCAGAGTTGAAGGAGCTATATGCAAGATGCCATCTGTACCCAGACCTGCACACCATCTGGTACACCACCATGGTCAAGATCTGGGTGATGATTCATAAAATGCTCCTAAATTCTAATAAAGAGAATCTGAATAGTTTTGTCGCATAGATCTAATATTTTATCTAATTTTACTTACTGACTGGGGTGATTTTATTTTTGAGTTCACATCTCGGCTTCTCCAGTCAGTTGGACAAGAAACCTAAGTCAGTTTTCCATGAGGGTTGGCCTGTTTGGTGCCTACCTTCACTACCATAACCAGGCTTTCACTACATTCAGTATCCTTGCCTGAGTCACTGGGGTGCTCCGGGCTGATCTTTGCCCTGGAGCTGTTCCGTAGCCCAAGGCTCTTTGGATTGTGGCACACTCTCCGCTGAAGCAACAGGACACTTCATTGCATTGCTTTTGGGTCACGGGGTCACAGGACAGTGCAGATTCCTTTCCTTACTGTTCTGTTGGCCAATTAGGAGCTCAGAAGACTCGCCCTAACACTTGGATGCTGAGCCCGCGCTTCCGCTTCCGCAGCCCCTTGAGGCTGCTTCTGATGACGTGCCTGCGTCCTGTCCTGTGCCTCTCAGCCGCTTCCGGAGCTCTGCGGCCCCTCTGGGCGCTTCCACTACTGCGTCCGCTTCTCTCCGCCCCCGGGGAATCTGTCTGTTTGAGCAAAGAAGGGTCATCACTGTCCAAGAGTGCGCCCTCCTTTCCCTCAGTCCCTCTGCCCCGTCCCCTTATCCTCACCTCCCCCATGGCATCTACCAGCTCTCTTCTCTCCGCTCCATCCGGCCTGCCCCTCCCACCCCCTGCTCCTAAGATTCTGTGAGTCAAACTCTCAGAGTCCGCAAAATTTGAAAGCCTTTACTTCCTAATCTCTGTTTTAACTCTCTTTCTTGCTGCTACATTCAAAATGATACCTGAATGGGGTTAGGTAGAGGAACAACGGCAACAGGAGCTTGCTCCCAAAGGGAAGAAAAACTAGTTAATATACTTAAAATATTATTCTGCAGTAGTGTACTCCCCTAGTCCTATAAACTCAGGCCATGCCCTGAGCAAGGAGGGAACGTTTACTCAGTATCCCCTTTCGTAGGAATGGCTACTCCTTGCTTCTGGGTCTTAGAGTTATAGTTTTAGGTACCTATTCTAGAGTGGGTTGTAAGTAAAACTCTTAACTAGTATGTGACGATAAGTCGTACCACCTGTGACTGATGGCTTTCTGGAGGGTTCCTCAAGAAATTCAGCAGAAGGAACCCCAAGCTACTAATCACCAGTGTGTATGATGCTTTGAAAATAAAACAACTCACAGGCATTACACAACTGGTGTGCAAGCAGCACAGTCGTTGAACACTATCACACAAGCTTCACACGCTTGTGCTCATAGCAGCAAATTCAACCGTTCCCTTATCAGGAGCCAGCTGTACATACGCTGTCCCCTCCATCGCGTGGACTGTCATCATCTCCTGGGTCACATCTTTGCTTTCTTTACACATTCAGGTTCATACAACTGTCTTCTCTGTAACCATGAGACCTGAAAGAGAAACAAAGTGGTTTAAAATATAATCAAAGCCAATGATACAGATGTTGGAAAAAAATACTACCCTGACTCTTCTCTACATTGATTTTTCTCCTTTAATAAGATGTGAAGGAATTTCTTTTCTGAACTGTAACTCTCCATATTAAAAGAAACTCAGTAAATACATGTGGGATCTAGTCTCACCCTAAGCCCATACCAGTAAGGGTTAAACACATCTCTCTCCATGAATCAGAAAGAAACTTTGCTTGTCACAAATTAAAGCCCACCCTTATCGTTTATGGACTTCCCAGACAACTTGCTTATAGGGACTAAATTATACATGGTGATCAGGAACAAGTCATTTCCTCCTAATGACAACAGCAGCTGCATTGATTCAAAATGGCAGAAGGACAGTAATATTTCTATGGAAAAAGTGGAGAGATGGGTACTTAGAGTGGGGTGGGACACACATTTCCAAGACCTGAAGGAAAACATTTAGCAATGGGCATACCTTTACCATTTTACATATTGTACAACACCCAGAAAATCTTGGGACCTCAGACATACTGAAGTCTTACTCCTTTTTACCCATCCAATGAATGTTGGATTTTTTCTGTTCTTTTTTTTTTTTTTTTTTTTTTTTTTTTTTTTTTTTTT
>PVJA010001445.1:0-63294 GCA_004027025.1 Myocastor coypus | reverse complement strand
CCACTCTAAGTACCCATCTCTCCACTTTTTCCATAGAAATATTACTGTCCTTCTGCCATTTTGAATCAATGCAGCTGCTGTTGTCATTAGGAGGAAATGACTTGTTCCTGATCACCATGTATAATTTAGTCCCTATAAGCAAGTTGTCTGGGAAGTCCATAAACGATAAGGGTGGGCTTTAATTTGTGACAAGCAAAGTTTCTTTCTGATTCATGGAGAGAGATGTGTTTAACCCTTACTGGTATGGGCTTAGGGTGAGACTAGATCCCACATGTATTTACTGAGTTTCTTTTAATATGGAGAGTTACAGTTCAGAAAAGAAATTCCTTCACATCTTATTAAAGGAGAAAAATCAATGTAGAGAAGAGTCAGGGTAGTATTTTTTTCCAACATCTGTATCATTGGCTTTGATTATATCTTAAACCACTTTGTTTCTCTTTCAGGTCTCATGGTTACAGAGAAGACAGTTGTATGAACCTGAATGTGTAAAGAAAGCAAAGATGTGACCCAGGAGATGATGACAGTCCACGCGATGGAGGGGACAGCGTATGTACAGCTGGCTCCTGATAAGGGAACGGTTGAATTTGCTGCTATGAGCACGAGCGTGTGAAGCTTGTGTGATAGTGTTCAACGACTGTGCTGCTTGCACACCAGTTGTGTAATGCCTGTGAGTTGTTTTATTTTCAAAGCATCATACACACTGGTGATTAGTAGCTTGGGGTTCCTTCTGCTGAATTTCTTGAGGAACCCTCCAGAAAGCCATCAGTCACAGGTGGTACGACTTATCGTCACATACTAGTTAAGAGTTTTACTTACAACCCACTCTAGAATAGGTACCTAAAACTATAACTCTAAGACCCAGAAGCAAGGAGTAGCCATTCCTACGAAAGGGGATACTGAGTAAACGTTCCCTCCTTGCTCAGGGCATGGCCTGAGTTTATAGGACTAGGGGAGTACACTACTGCAGAATAATATTTTAAGTATATTAACTAGTTTTTCTTCCCTTTGGGAGCAAGCTCCTGTTGCCGTTGTTCCTCTACCTAACCCCATTCAGGTATCATTTTGAATGTAGCAGCAAGAAAGAGAGTTAAAACAGAGATTAGGAAGTAAAGGCTTTCAAATTTTGCGGACTCTGAGAGTTTGACTCACAGAATCTTAGGAGCAGGGGGTGGGAGGGGCAGGCCGGATGGAGCGGAGAGAAGAGAGCTGGTAGATGCCATGGGGGAGGTGAGGATAAGGGGACGGGGCAGAGGGACTGAGGGAAAGGAGGGCGCACTCTTGGACAGTGATGACCCTTCTTTGCTCAAACAGACAGATTCCCCGGGGGCGGAGAGAAGCGGACGCAGTAGTGGAAGCGCCCAGAGGGGCCGCAGAGCTCCGGAAGCGGCTGAGAGGCACAGGACAGGACGCAGGCACGTCATCAGAAGCAGCCTCAAGGGGCTGCGGAAGCGGAAGCGCGGGCTCAGCATCCAAGTGTTAGGGCGAGTCTTCTGAGCTCCTAATTGGCCAACAGAACAGTAAGGAAAGGAATCTGCACTGTCCTGTGACCCCGTGACCCAAAAGCAATGCAATGAAGTGTCCTGTTGCTTCAGCGGAGAGTGTGCCACAATCCAAAGAGCCTTGGGCTACGGAACAGCTCCAGGGCAAAGATCAGCCCGGAGCACCCCAGTGACTCAGGCAAGGATACTGAATGTAGTGAAAGCCTGGTTATGGTAGTGAAGGTAGGCACCAAACAGGCCAACCCTCATGGAAAACTGACTTAGGTTTCTTGTCCAACTGACTGGAGAAGCCGAGATGTGAACTCAAAAATAAAATCACCCCAGTCAGTAAGTAAAATTAGATAAAATATTAGATCTATGCGACAAAACTATTCAGATTCTCTTTATTAGAATTTAGGAGCATTTTATGAATCCTCACCCAGATCTTGACCATGGTGGTGTACCAGATGGTGTGCAGGTCTGGGTACAGATGGCATCTTGCATATAGCTCCTTCAACTCTGCTTTTTAAGCACTGGCTTTGTGGTAGGTTTCTCCCTTGAAGCTTTCATCACTTTAGCTAGTCCTTGAAACAATATCTGTTAGATTACATACGATTCACATTTTACTACTAATAAAGTTAAGATCAGCAGAGAGAAATGGGAGGGTTGTAAGAATTCCACTGCATGTCCTTTGTGACTGCTGGTTCCACTTTTGGGGTACAGTGCCATGCTCTTCCTATCTCTTTGTCTCTAAAGCACTTTCCCTTTTCTGATGCAGTCTTTGCACTTTCCAAGCTCTACACCTTTGCTTCAATTGCTCCTCCCTTGTAAGCTGCTTCCTTCCCGGCCTTTGTCACATTGTCCCCATTTTTCTAAAGCACAATACAAATCTCATCTTCTCCCAGACACTCCTCCAGCTCTCCTATGATTTTGCTCACCTTCCTGTTGCTTCCGATCTTCCCACGTCATCTCAAAGTCAGCTTTGTGATGCAGGTGTTCGGTGCAGTTGGTGTCAGCTACTGATCTGGGACCCCTACAAGCGTCCCATCTTCTGCACCCATGGCCCCTGCCAGGACCTTAGCAGCCCAGACCGTAGCTAATTCAGTACCTGGATCATAAGACTTATCCGTATTTGTCCAGGGAAGTTGACCTTAAAACTCTAAAGCATGCAATGAGTGAAGCATGAGACAGATGCTTGAACAGATGCTTGACTGAACAGTCTTTGATTCCTGCACTATGTTTTTTTTTTCTTTTTCTACAACAAATTTCAATTTTTTTTCAAACCTACAAAACAATTGAATTATTCAGTAAGAACCCAGCTTGTGATTACTCAGCGGGCTTCTAAAACATATACCCTGTCTTATTTGTGTTATCAATCCATCTCTTCATCCCGCTCGCATACCTTACAGACTTGTAAATGCAGCAAGCCTTTGGGAGACCTCCCAAGTTAGCTCTCGGTTAATTTCGCCATCCGCTCCTTCTTGTTGAGTGGCCCTCGCAATGTTGCTTAACCCGCATCCTTTTCTCCCTGTGTGAAATGAAGGTGGCTGACAAGGCCCACTGCCCAGAGCGTGGTGAAGATGAAACGAGACTGGGGTTGCTGAGGGCCTGACTCGGGGCGTGAGTGGTGTAGGGCAGCGAGAGGAAACAAGTGACATAGATACTGCAGCTGCCAGCAATGCTTTGCCGTGGAGTGTGCTGTGGTGGTCCTGTTCGGAGTCTCTGTTCTAGGCCCACAAGCAAAAGGTGCTAGCAGATAACGAGTCTTGTATGTTAGAGGCACCTGGGTCCATGAGGGAGCAGGAGGAGACCGGGGCTCTGTGTGGATGCTGCCTACAGAATTTCCTGGCACAATTAAAAAGCTACTCATTCAACTCAGCTGTTCTCCTGCGGGGTATTTTCCCAGAAGAACTGAAGTCACCATACCACAGCTACATAAGTGCACCTATGCTCATAGCAGTGCAATTTGTCACAGCTAAACCTTGGAAACAACCCAAATTCCCATCAACCGAGGAATGGATAAAAAGGATGCAGTAATTTCCCACAATGGAGTATTATTCAGCTATAAAAAAGATAAACTCAAGGCTTGTATAAGTAAATGGATGCAGCTAAAGACCGTACTCATAAATGAAACAAATCAGACCCACATGTGTACATATCATATTGTCTCACCTAACAGAACCTAAAAGAGTAAAAGAAATGTAAAAAGTACAATAGATACTGTGAAAGGGAAAGAATCTGTCCAAAGGGAAGGAAAAACTGGGATGAGGGAAAGGACGACAGATAGAAGGAAGCCATATATAACAGCTTGGGTAATGGTGCTGCTGGTTTCCGCTGGTCTATTGAAAGGAGCAGTTAACCTTTGTTTTTCCTCTCCTTTGTAACTTTCTGTAACATTTTAAAACTAACTTTGCGCCGGGCGTGGTGGCGCACGCCTGTAATCCCAGCACTCGGGAAGCTGAGGCAGGAGGATGGGTGCGAGTTCGAGACCAGCTTGGGCTACAAAAGTGAGCTCAAGGCCAGCCTCAACTGCATAGTGAGACCCTGTCTCAAAAAGACAAAAAAAAAAAATAATAATAATAAAATAAAATAAAACTAACTTTGCGTGCTTACATCTGGTAATCTGAACAACTAATTTGAAGATAACAACAGCCAGTATAACAGCCATTGTGGAATTCCTGTTATTCTGTTCAGTGTTGGCCAGTGAAACCCCACATTGTTTAAAACTTCTTTTTTTTACTATTATTCTCTTTAATTATTTAAAATTAAAAAGAGCTAAAAGCTATACAGACAACTGTAGAATCACCGTCATCTCCTTTCACCTAAATAAGATGGAGAATCTTGTGTTTATGCAAATTTCAGAAGAAACTTTGCTGGAAATGGAAATGACTGAAGGGGGGCGCGGGTATTCTCCTCCTCCATAAGGGCCAGCTTTAGAACTATTTATACAAAGGCTTACGCATTTTCTGAATATAGGCCCTAGTTAGCAGGGGACGTGAGCAGCTCTCTATGCAAAGGCTATAGAATATCCTCTTTATGGAATATTAATGCAGGTTTTCTTTATCGTGCTCCAGATCACCTTGGCCCTGAAACTGCACATCAAGGTGATTGCTGGTGAGTGCAGGAAGAGGTCACCTCCTCAGTGCTCACGCACTATGCACCCTTTGGGGCTTGTGAAATCTTATCCCTGTTTTCTACCTGTGTCTCTCTCTGCCTACTTGTGCTACTTAGTAAGTCACGCCGAGTACAGGATGTAATCAATATAGCGCTTTAAATAACATTGTGGTTTATACCTGTGAGCAATTTTATGAGGCACACTTAGAATTGGGCCTCTTAATTTCAAATTTGTTTAATATCTGCCAATAGAGTTGTCTTTAGATGAACTGGAAAGTGTCTTGTGTCCTTCTCTTTCTGGTACTTTGAAGATTAGATGGCATCTCTCATTAATCTGAAACTCTGAAAAATATAACTGCATGTGTCCTAGCCTTTCCTTTTAACCTGAGAATCAATGTCCTGGGTCTTGGGATAGCTCACTGGAATGTATTATTTAAAATTTTCTAAGATAATCTCACTTCCCAGATAGAGCTAAGAATCATCTCTTGGCTGTAAAGCTGTATGGTTCTTCCTGAGAAGCAGGTCTTCTTTCAAGATAGGAGATTTTGATTGTACTTTTCAGTTTTACTTTGTCTTCTCTCAGTTGATGGGTATAAAATAGAAACCTACCTGAAATGCAAAGATCAGGACTCTTTCCAAAATACAATAGGTTGGTTATAAAATAAAAACAAAGTAGTCAACCCAGTGGTGGCCTGGTGGAGACTCACTGAAGTAGCTGAACCAGTGGAGGTTTCCATATCCAGCAGAGAGTACTGTTGGACCACCAAGTAAATGGGACAGCCTAGGGCCACAGGAAGATATGGGGAGACATGTCCATATTTATCAATTCTAATATGTCTATTCTTTACATTTTAATATCTCAGCATGTGTTGCCCTCATGGCAATTGAAGATCATCCTTTTTTTTTTTTTTTTTTTTTTTCCTGCAATCCCAATCTTGTTGTCAGTCATGGTAATATTAGTAGGCAATTTTAACCCTTCAAAGTTTCTGCTAGGAAAACAACCTGGCTTATTTGTAAAGTTACACTCTATTATTGGAGACCCTGCTGTTTTCATCTGCTGTTTAAGTATAAATCAGGAAGAAACACTATCAAAGATTTTTGATGATTAGTTGGTTGGAAGAAAATTCTGGAAGTACGAGTGGAATACTTTTAAAATGCTGCGTTCCTAATGTTCTTGATGATGCAGATACCAATATCATATAGCAGTAGGAATAGATATGGCAAGTCTGAGTTGAGAAGTGGCTCAGGAGAGTTTGATTCTAAATGTAAAGATGAATAGCTGGCCAACGTGTTTTATGTGTCTTAGTGGCACCCAGGATGGTGCTTTTTAGTACAGTTCTCACTATCCTATGTCTTGGTACTTGATAAATATTTTAGATAGTATTTATCTTGGTCTTTATTTATTTATTTTTGTCTTTTTGTCTTTTTGAGACAGGGTCTCACTATGCAGTTCGGGCTGGCCTCAAACTCACTCTTGTAGCCCAGGTTGGCCTCGAACTCGCACTGATCCTCCTGCCTCAGCCTCCCAAGTGCTGGGATTACAGGCATGCGCCACCACGCCTGGCTTATCTTGGTCTTTATAACGGAGAATTATAAAGAAGACTTTCAACTCCAAATGCTACTCTGTTTTTGGTAACAAGCAGCTAGAATCAATAAGTATGTTGGCCGCTTCTCCTGTCACTGAGAAACAACATAGGCAGCCAAAATTTCAGGGAGTAGAGGTTTGATCTGGCTCACAACTTCAGAGGATTCAGTCTGTGGTCAGCTGATTCTAAGACAGAAACATTGTCATGGCCGAGTGTGGCAGAGCAATGATGCTAAGTTCATGGAAGCAGGGAAATTAGGGCAAAGGAACAGTGCCAGAAGAAGAGGGCAAGCGACCAGATGTAATATCAGGTGCACAGCTCTATCAGGCAGATGTGCCCAGATGTGTGCTTTCCTAATCTTCTACGCAGCTCTCAAACCAATCAAGTTGCCCGTGTAGCCTAATCATCACAATCATCATACAGAAAACTGTGGAGGTAGTCCGGTAAATCACAGATCTATGTCTATGTCTAACTGGCATAAAATCCAACTTAGGAGCCCTGTAAAAGGAGAGAAAAGTCACTATATATTTAAAAACTAACATTTTAAAGGAAACATGCTGGGTTTAAGAATGAATGATTCCAGTGTGACTGGAAATGTGTGAAGAACGAGGTAAGTGGACAGGTAATGGAGGTGTGCAGATGACAGATTTTCAAAACCAAAAAAAAGTTTTTATAGTGTCCGTTCTGCCAACACTTGGAACAATTAAAAAAAAAAAAAAAAGAGAATCCCCATTACATTGCAATTGGGAGAAATAAACTGTATTACAGTATCCGGTAGTCATCTTTTTATTTCCGTCCTTGTGGATCGGAGTACCCATAAGAACAAGGCATTCTCTCTAGGTCTGGGTACCTTACCAGGTACCACAAGAACCAATCCCATTCTCTTCCATATGCCACTTCAGATATCTTTCCTAAAAAGCTTTCAAATATGTAAACCTTCCCTTATATTTCTCAGACCCAATGCTTCTTCTTTCTTCAGTGATACATTATTGCCTTTGAGGGTCTGCCTCTCCGTGTTTTCCCTCTGGATAATCTCCAGTTTGTCTATATTTTTTCTTCTGTAGAACACAGCTCTTGTTTGCCCAGGAGTCCTAGTTTTCACCTTTTTGCAAATTTAATTATCACTAGCAGCCCTGAGGTAGGAGATTAGGTGGGGCAAAGCAGACAACTCACTGGGCAAAATATGTTGAAAGTCATAAAAAGCCCACGCTTAACAGGCTGAGCAAGAAGACTCCAGGAAAGAGAGGCAGCGCACAGAACACAGGACTCAAAATGCCTCCATGGTTCCCAAGCACTGCACACAGAACCTATCAGAATGTAGCATTTTCAGTCTTTCCTTTGAATCTGGTGCTGAACCAATCAGAAGTTGCTCTTTTCAATCCTTCATTACATGTGAGCACAGCCAATCCAAAGAGTCCGTTCCTGGCTCCTCATTTACAGCTAGAGTGAGGCTAAGTCATTTTTTGATACCTGTGCCAATGCCTAATTTGCATGAGGGAAAGGTCAATCCAGGTATTTTGGGTACTAAAGACCCCCTACTCCCTTATCCTTGGCCCCTTTTCACCTACCTCCTCTCTCCCTCTGCCTTTAGTAAATATACACCCTTGCTGCCTTTCCCGGTATGTCTTGTTAAACCTTTGCCCAGTCCACCAAGAGCATGGAAAGAAGCTGCAATGACTGGTAACAGACCATCTCAGAAGTGTCTGCAATGTAATAATATCACGTATGATCAAGCTACCTAGGACAGCACTGCATGTAGTAGGATGAGTGTTTCTACCCAGGAAAATTAGCAGAGAGCTCTCACCATCCTGACTGTCCTCTGCAGTCCAAGAGAGACATCAGGGACTCCGGCCACAGATCCCTCTGGTGCCTCATATTCAGCTTGGGCTGCTTGCAGTCCTCATGCCCTTCCCACAGTTGATGCCAGAAACCACATTGTCCCCTTAGAGTACTTGTGCTGCTGGCTGTTTTGTGTCTTTCCCTAGTGAGTGTCTGAATGATAGAATTGAGTCCATATGCACAGTCCACACAGAAATTAGTTATCCAATATGCTGATTTATTTCTTACAACTTGGGTTACCAAAAAAAAAAAAAAATCTAATCTTACTTTCCTGTATCACTGTGGAAATTAATATTTTACAATATTGCATAGAACATTTTTGTGGCTCTTTGCCTTTCTGCATTTTAATCTCCAGTCACATCATAGAAGTCGTCTAATCTTACTATCCAACTATAGCATCATCCGCACCATGTAGTTATGGGTTTTGCATGAAAATATCTTAGGAGGTCTTTAAAAATGGCTTCTGGAAGTTCAGCTGCCTAATGTGGAATGCCTTTTGCCTAGGCATCTAGGTCTTGTACTCACATGAATACATAAATACATAAAAACAATGAAAGAGAAAATGCATTAAAAGCTGGGTTGTCTTGCGTCAGTGTTCAGCAATTCTCTTCCTTATTCCCCCTTCCCCCTCTCCTTCTCCTCCTTTCCTTTCTCTTTCTCCTTCACACCTCCAGAGGACCTCGGGATCGTGTGGCATGTAGCATAGGTGTGTTCTCAATGAATTTTTTTTTATTCTTTTATTGTTCATATCTCCCACACATAATGGTCACATTCTTTATGGGATGTCAGCACAAGTATGTGACACACCTCAATTCTTTTTTTCCAACACTTTCCCTCCTTGTTCCTTTGTCTCTTATGCCCTTCTCTATATGAGAAAGATCTAGCTTCCCAGTTCGGTCTGTCAGTGAATATTTTTGCCTTACGCATGATTTTGTTATTGAAACATACAGAGAAATTCTTGTTCATAGCTCTTGTCGGTCACGAAAACAAAAATAAAAAGTCAGATTTCCAATAGGTATATCGAGGACATCTGCACTGGGAAGTCCCGTACACACCTTAGGTCGACACCAGAGTATAAGCCATTTGCTAAGCACGGAAATATTATTGCTCAAATGAAAATATGATTGAGGCTGAAAGTGTGAGCCAAATGCAGACAGCGCCAGCTCTTCAGGGTAAGCAATTAATTAGGCCTCATCTTGAAGCCTGGTGATAGGTCCCACAGTATTAATCAAATCAAATATCACCAGCTAGAGAGAGAAACAGGCTCTCTCAAGAAGCATCTCTTACACCAAAGGGGAAAGCGATGTGGCACTGAAATGAATTTTCTGAGGCTCTAAAAGCTAAGGACATGAATTATAGGGAACTGTTACATTGACATTTCTAACAGATCAGGCAAACATGCTGACTCACGTTAACTGAAGTTGTCGAGAAATCCTAGCTGGGCCTGACTCCTGGACCTCTTTTTTGCCGACCTTAGAAGATCATGTGATCTTGCAAGCCTTCCTTTCTTCAGCTGGATGATGGCGTGATGACACCTGCCGGGCAGGGTTTTGTAGGGTTGAGGCCACAAGGCGGCATCCAGGACCAGGCTTGCCTTCAGGGAGGGCTGCGCATGGCAGCTGAGATGGTAGCAGTGGCGGTAGTAGGGGGTCGGTAGGGCTCCAGTCTTCACGGCTGCTGACTTAGCCCTCCTTGCTCTTGGTACCCTTAATCTTCCAGAGCTTGCTCTTCCCGGCCTCTGGAAAAGCCAGAGTGGCATACATGTTGTTCCAGGGCTGACAGCCTGGCTCTTCTGTGCCAGGCGTGATAATTAGGGCAGTTTGTGGCATGAGCAATGAGTCACTATAGAAGTCCATTGACCTGAGGGAGGTTGGGTATAGTTGCCAAGGACACTGTCCCCAGGGAGTTGTTTTCCTCTTCCTCTTCCGCCTCCTCCCTCCTCTTCCTCCTCATTCTCCTCCTTCTCCCCATCTCCCCTTTCTCCCTCTTCTCTTCCTTCCCCTCCTGCTCCTCTTCTTCCCCTTCTTTCTCCTCCCCCTCCTCCCCTCCTCCTCTGCTCCCCTCTTTCCCTCCTCTGTCTCATCCTCTTCCCTCTCTATCCTTCCATTCATCCTCTGCCTCTTCTTCCTCTTCCTCCTCTTCTTCCTCCTCTTCCTCCTCCTCCTCCTCTTCTTCCTCCGCTTCCCCCCCATCTCCTCCTTAAGCCTCTTCTCTCCCACAACAGCCTGAGGCCAGCCAAAGTGAACCTATATCACTTGTCCTTACCACCTCACCTCACCCTCCTGGCTGTCACCAAGGTGAGGTCCCAACATGCAGTGTGTTTGTTCAGAGCAAGGGAACATTCAGCACCACAACAGCAGCAAGAAGGAAAAGCTAAATTTCAGAAGGTGAAGTGAGCCTGTCTTGAATTGTTTACATACAAAGTAACATTTTTCCTTGTGTGTTTTAATTGAAAATTAATATGTGATTGATACAGAGAGCTATGGACATATAGTAGTTTATAAGGGTGCCACCAATGTCTTTCTGTATGTCTTTTTAGCCATTCATATGTAAATAAAAAATGAGTTCCCACTACTTTATTTTATAGCATACTTTTCAGGCTATTTCCTTCTGATTGGTGCTGTTTAACTCTATTGACTTTCATTAATAGTGATGCCTCCATTTTTTTTTTTTACGTTTCAATTTTTTATTGTTTAAATTTAACAATGGTTATATTACATGTTTTCATCATCAGATCAGTTTAGATTAATACATATAGGTATATAAGATTGATCAAAAAAAAAAAAAACTTTCAGGGGGCTGGGGAGATAGCTCCGAGGCACAAGTGCCTGCTGGGCAAGTGCAAGGTCGTGAGTTCGAACCCTGGTCCCACCAAAAAAAAAAAAAAAAAAGATTGATCAAACAAGATGCCTTCATTTTTTGGCAAAGGGGTTCAGAAGGAGATGCTAGCTGCTAAGGTATACAAGGCAAGGCAGGGAGCAGGGATACAATTGAAGAGTTCATATTTATATTTTTAACTTAAAAATTATGTGTCTTTTATAATATATCAAAACATACCTGGAGTTAGAGTCATGAGTGGGATGCTGGCCCCAGAGATTGAGACTTTTTCCAGCTCAGAATTCCTTAGCCTGGTCCAGGCACCACCTTACAGCCCTCAAGATGGCTGTGGAATGTTCTATTCTACACCCACTTTCCAGGTAGGAATAATAGGGCAAGAGTAAAGAGTTTCTTTCCATTATGGCTTTGCTCCTTATTCAAAGAGATGCCTGCCTCCCAATTGTTCAAAGCAAAACAAGTTATGATATTAAAAATTTTAGCATTTTGAGCTCTGCCATAAGAGAGGTCAAGGCAAGGGTAACTGTGAATGATTTGGAGTCAAGGAACACATAGGGTTTATTTAACACAGAACCTCTCCCTAGAAAAATGTGCACACACACACACACACACACACACACACACACACACACACACCCTATTTACTAGGCAGTTCCCACAGCGTTCTGAAGATTGGGAAGGACTCACTCCACAGTGCCAAATTGAAAGGACCACTTCAGAGAATGCTCTGTTCAGCCTAGAGCCAGGAGCAGGAGACTCGGAGAAGGGGAAGACAAGAGGAGAGAAAGCAGAAAGAGAGGAACAGGCATAGAAGATGGGGAGGAGAGTAGAGTGGCCAGGGAGATTATTCATAGCAGATATTATAATTACAGTACAAATACAATGGCAAAGATAAGAAAGCAATGCTGCAATGGAGAAAGGAGAAAGAATCATAGCGGTGTTCCAAGTTTAAAGAGGAATACGCCCCTGGGAGGACGAGATGTGAGCTTCCAATGGAGATGTGAAGCTGGCAGTGAAGGTGAGGTGGGGCGCCTTTCATGACAGACTAAGCCACGCCCTGTTCACTTCTGTTACCTATTCAAGAGGTTTCCCGAGAACATTTGGTGACTTGGAAATTTGATGTCTGATAGTGAATAGTTAAGTAAGATAAACTCAGTTCCATAAAATACTGTTATATGTTATTAAATTAGGTATCATAAATCATTTCTAGTGAGTTCATCACTGCAATTTGGAGTTATCTCCTAGACATTTTTATTTATTTTTAAAATATATTTGGTTGTTACAGGGTATCACTATGCAGCTTAGACTTATAGTGATCCTTGTGTTTTCAGCCTCTCCAGCACTGGGATTACAGGCGCACACCACTATGGCCAGAGTCTGTGCACATCTCAGGCTGCTCTGGGAGTGGGGCCAGTGGGGCTGGTGAGGCATGGGGTGCTGGGGATTGAGTCACGGTCCCTGTGCTTTCCTAAGCTTGCCTAAGCAGGTGCTTTAGTCCACTGAGCTATCTTGCCTGCCCTCCCAACAGAGTTTTGTGTAGTGATTACAACATTTGAAATTATTTGAGTTACCAACGACCTACAGACAGGCAGCCAAAGAATGAGTACTACCACCAAAACTTACCATAAAGATTCCTCACTTGGGAAAATCATAGATTTCCCCCTGAGTATCTTTGGCCCCATAGTAATTAAAGAAGCAAAGTGTTTTGGAAACTAGCCTAGTCATGTCAGTCAGGTATGTTTTATCTCAACAGAACTTGGTGACATCAGAAAAGATCGCCATATTGGAAAATAGCTTAAGAAAAAGAAAAGCAGAAATCAGAAAACTGCAGAACTCTGACTTTTCCAGAGAAATAAATTCCTGATTTCTGAACACATTTTATATCCTGAACTGTTTGATAGAAATTATACTAGTAATTCATTTTTATAAAGCATTCCAAGTGTCACCCAGCAAGTTTCAGTGTCTTACTTACCTAATAAGGTAAGTAATTAAAGTGGGTTTCAGATGGGAGATAGCTCAGCAGCGTCAGTGTCTGCTTAGGTAAGCACAAGGACTAGGTTTGATCCCTGGTACCTCATGCCATGCCAGCCGTGGAACCAGCCATGGTGGCACATACCTGTAATCCCAGAGCTGGGGGACCTGAGACAGAAGGATCACTACAAGTCCAAGCTGCATAGTCTGACTTTGTGCCAAATACATAAACAAATAAATGATTAAAAAATAATAAAGTGAGTTTCAGTTTTAACCTACATTTAAACCAGAGTAGATCTAAGGCAAAACTTCATAAATGTTGAATAAAGAACACATGACAGATTTAAGACTTGAATTTTGGAGACAGACTACCTCGGTTGGGCCCTTACCTCCATCGCACATTGGTTGTGTAGTTTGCAGTCAAGCTATTCTAGTTATTTCACATATCTGCCTCTGTTCCCTCATGATACAGTAGAGACAAGTACTTCAAAGGATAGTTTTGAGGATTAAATGTGATGTTATATGTAAATCTCACCACAGGGAACAGCACAACAAATGTTGGGAATGCTATGGAGAAGATCGATGAATGTGTTAACCAGCCTCCCATCACAGTGACAAAATACCTCAGAAAATCAGCTTACAGGGGCCTAAGTTCATTTCGGCTTATGGCTTCAGAGGTTGCAGTCCATGGTAGGTTTGCTCCCTTTTCTTTGGGGCTGTGGTGAGGCAGAGTGTCCAAATATGCACCCAAGGACCTACCTTCCTTCCATTAGGGCATACTTTCTGATACAGCAGTTTCCCTGACCACAAATCTTGATACTTTCACTACTGAGCTCCTACTCAGCCTCTAGAGTTTTTTCAGTATAGTTCTCTGAGCAACTGTTGTGTATTCCACTGGTGTCCCATGAGACATAATTCACTATCCATTCTTATTCCAATAACTTGTCTTCAAAACTATTACTTTTTCTAGAGGATGAGAATTTCTAAGTTTTCATGTAAACTATATCTAATGACATTCCAGTCAGAGTCATAAATAAAGTCAGAAAATCCTCTTTCATCTGTGAACAAGTGGGGTAAGTTACATAAAAGAAAAAGAAGAAATTAACAGGCAGTAGCTGTGATCTATTGTTTGTGTCAACTTGGAAGATAGTGTCAAGGCACATGACACTGATACCAGTAACTTTTTTAAAAGACAAACTAGCAAGAGTATATAAAAATCACTCTGGGTGTGGCTTCTTTATCTGTTGACTCGGTGAATAGTTCTTGGAAAGATAGGTACGTTCCATTGTCCAGTACAACTTCTAACTAGGAATGTTTCATTTACTTTAGGAAATGGTCAACCATGAGGATGGCTCCTATATGGTGACTGGTTTTTAGATATTTAATTCTAGGTTCTTTTGGATCTTATATCCACAGCATTGCTACTTATAGTTCTACACTTCAAGAAAGCATAGTAGTGTTCAATATGTACTATTTAATATGACGAAGAAATATGTGCTTACTTTAGAAGAAGTTCCCCTTCCTACAAATCAATAAAGATACCAAAACATAAAAATAGACTAAATAGAACAGAAAACTCAAAATACTGGCAAGAGAGAAAAACAAGATGAAACCTGAAAAAGCTAGAAAGAATACAAAGGGATGCTAAAATTCACTTTTTACCAAAAAAAAAAAAAAAAAAGAGGAAAAAAAGTTAACTATAAGAAATTATTTTATGCAGATCAGACAGGCAGATTCATGAATCTCAGTAATACCAAGTTTTAGTGGGGTAATGCAAATGCTTATGCACTACTGATGGCTTGTAGACAGGTACAGAATTCCTTCAGAGGGTATCAAGCATGATAGAAAACGAGGTCTATGTCTACTTCATGACCCAGCAAGCCAAATGCATTCCTAGGTACCCAAGTCACACTTGGATTCTTGAACAGCTCATAAGGCTACTGTATGAGGTGATAAGGTTTATGAGCTCGACTGGAATAGTCACAGCACATCGTTATTAGCATCACCTTTTCTCCTCAAGAGTTTTCACCCCATGTGTGAGAGGCTACAGATCATACCATGCCTATGATGGTGGGAGATAGTTTGCCAAGGGTAGAGCCCAAATATGTTGGATTCGTGCTATGTGGTAGACAGATGTGACAAACCAGATACATTCCTGGCAAGAATCGTGGGTCTTGAAAACATTGCTGAGTGGGAAAAGCAACAGATTCTTTTATAACAGTAGAATTTCAATACAGTGAAACATACTATATGTTTTATAACACTTTCTAATGAAAAGATATCGTTGTAATAGTTGCCTAGGGCAACTGAAGAATATAAAAGAGATAAAAGGAAAAAAGAGAAAAAGCATGAGAAGTCCTGCTGGACCCCAAAACACAAGGAACCATTTGGAAATGTGATTAATTTAGTCTTAGGATTTCAATAAAAAATTAAGAGTTCAATCAAAATAGAAACCAACAGGATTTTAAAAATATATTTTAAAAAATTAAACTAAGCTTTCTTGGGAAATTGATATTTATTTATTCTCTCTGAGGTTCTATAAAGCAATTAAGGCTGCTTAAATTAGTACCTTAACAAGATCCAAAGAAATATACAAAATATTTGAATGAGGAAGCAGAACCCAATGTATATAAACTGAGAAAGTAAGGCAAGGTCAGATGAGGGTAAATTCTAAGATTCACTGGCTGAAAAGACCCCTAAACTGGCCATAGTGGACCCCAGGTTTGACCCACAAGCATGCCAGGGAGAGGCTCTGACTTACAGGATTCTCAATTGTCTAGAGTAAGAACCACTACAAAAACCATTCCTAGTGCTGAAAAGCATCACACATTTCTCGTTCTGAAATCAGAGAGGAATGTGTCCCTCAGGCTCCTATAAAGAGAGTTCTGTGTGATGGAATAATCACCTAGAAAACTAATTTCTACAGAAAAATTCATCCAAGCATGTGTTTTTGAGAACCAAAATCTTAACAGGCTGTAACAGTTTACACCTCTTGGATCTCCATAAGTCAGTTAGGTTTCACTTGCAGATCAGCTCAAGAAATATGCATAGGTGTGAAGTAAGCCTGTGATCTACAGACATTTGAGTTCTTCCACCAGATTATGATTTATGGGAGTAGAAATTCTTGGCCATATACGGCTGTGGGTAATGAACGAAAAGAAGGGTTCTTTGGAGGATTCCCCAAGTGCCGCTATTTCTGTGTTATCGAGAAGGCCAAAGGGATGCAGGGAGGGAATAGTCTCCTCCGTCCCTCTCTGAAGCACTTTAAGCAGTGATTAAAATTTTATGGACTGAAATCCAAATATAATAATTTTTGTGGAGATCACGTAAGATAAATCTACTATGTGCAAGGAAATGTACCATAAAGGTGAAATTGGCAATAATAAGACTTTATTGGCATGCATTCGCATAGGGAACCCACCCTGAGAAATGATCTCCAAGTGGACAATCAGAGAGTATAAGGTGGAGAGAGAGAGAGAGAGAGAGAGAGAGAGAGAGAGAATCATAGAAAGACGGACAGAGAGCCAGAGACAGAGACAGAGACAGAGACAGAGACAGAGACAGAGACAGAAAGAGAAAGCATACCAAGTGTTCTGGTTTTGCAGCCATGGTACTGTAGTTCATCGAGTTCTTTAGAAGCCTGTTTGAAGTAATTTTCAGTGCCACTGAATTATATTAGATTTTGTATTCACCAAGCAACGTGCTTATTAATTCAGTTTCGAAGAGCACGAGGAACGGACATGTGCTAGATTACTGCACATGTAGCATACCTTTTTCCCTCGCTGAATTTAGGCCCCTGCGAGATCATGGTGCCTTTTATCCCTCCACAGGTGGAGGCTTTCTCTTCACTGTTTGAGCCTTGCCTGTGCCTGTGATGGGTTTTGGGTAAGGCAGTGTGGTAGCGATGGTAGTGTGCCCCGTGATAGTGTGCCCAGTGGTAGTGTGCCCCGTGGTAGTATGCCCAGTCATAGTGTGCCCAGTGGTAGTGCGCCCAATGACAGTGTGCCCCTTCTGAGCCTGGCACAAGAAGCCTTGAATGTTCCTCTCTCTGCATCCTACACAAGCACCATGAGCAGCTATTTGTGTCAGTGACTCACTGGTGAAAAATGAGGCCCATTACCTCTAGTTGCTCTAGCTGATCACCAGATAGCATTAGACATGTGTGAGGCCTTTCTAGCTCCGCTGGTCTGCAGCCTGAACACCAGCTGAGCAAAAGAGCCTGGGAGAGATCTGCTGGACCCAGCCTGGTCAGCAGAACTTCCCTGGTGACCTCTACTGTGTGAGTAAAAGCAAATGCTTACTTCTTTTAAGTCTGAATTTTGTCATGGTTGTTATGGAGAAGTGGCTAATAGATAATTGGAATGTATCCTGAGATGAATGTTATGATAAACTGAAACTTTTGTCTTTGTTATAAATTAAAAATACAAATAAAAATATTACAAACAGCAACAACAAAACCCCTTGGTACCACTATTGTGTTTTAGGTCCTGGTAAGCCAGGAACTGTGACAGTTTCTATGAACTTCTGTAGCTCTGCATCAATGGATAAAAGGGAATTTTTGGTCTTATGAGATGGAGGATCCAATCCAAAGTTAGCAACTTTAAAACACTACTGCCTGGGGTTCACAGCATTTGTTAAATGGGTAAAGACAAGGGGCCGCACGAGCACTAGGAAAGGAGAGTTTGGAAGTTCTCACTGAAAGAAATGATAAATGAAAAGTAACGGAAGTGCTACTGACTCTGGTTTGATCCTGCCACATGGTATGCATGCATTGAATTAGCACATAGTAGCCCACAAATATGTACAGTGATTATACGTCAATTAGGATTTTTAATTTATTTTACAAAGTCTTACCAGGCATGGTGGTGCACGTCTGTAATCCCAATCCTCGGTAAGCTGAGAAAGGAGGATCCCTGTGAGTTGGAAGCCAACCTAGGCTACACAGTGAGTTGGAGCCCCGCTGCACCTGCTTGGTGAGACCCTGTCTCACAAAAAAGTCTTGAAATTCCCCATCTTCTGCTAGTTTACATGATAGAGGAATGTGTTCTCTGGTGTCTTTAGCTGCCCCGGGATTGCTCTGCACCTGCTGCTGCGATTTCTCTGCTAGTTCCTCAGAGCCATGTTTTCCACTCTGTTGGTCTCCGTCTCATTCCTCAGCCTCAGGCAAATGCCAGGGAACTGTGCACAAAAATGCCCATCACAAGGGAAGCTGCGCAGTACCAACTTTTAATTAGATTCCACAGTAGGCTTCTGGGACCACTTGTGACCTCCTGGCATTTTTGTTTCTTTGAGTTTTGTCATCAGTTTTATTGGGAGGAATTTGTTCAGGCCCGCTCCCCCCAATCCTGTGAGTCACCAGCCTGCTACAGTATAGCTGAGTCTCATTACTGCCAACACTGCTGGGCTGGCAGATGTTTTGAAAGAATAGAGACGCCTGGGACTCACTAATGACACCTGGGAGGGCAGAGGGGCACACCTGTCTGGGGGCTGCCAGGGTGAAATGTGTCTGTCTTCCCTGAAGTGAATGAGATTTCTTTCTTTTGATAAATGTTAAAAGGGCCATGCCAGAATCCTGAGGATAATTCATTTAAATATAAAAGCAGGATTTAGGATTCAGTTTGTACAATATCTAGGAACTTTGAGAGTATTTTTGTGGAATTAAAATCTTTCTCCCTCCCGCTCCTTCTCCCCTTTCTCATCCTCCTCCCCTTGCCCTTCTTCTTTTCTCTCCCCTCCTCTTCCTTCTCCTCCCTCTCCTCCTTTTCTCTTCCCAGAAATTAAAGAGTTCGAGTATCACAGTGAGCAGTTACTGGAATTGGAATACGGCGCCTATATTGGGGTGCACTTGAAAACATCCTGGCTTTGCTATATTAACTAAATGCCTCGTAACAAGTTATGTAGTTTGTTGGAGATTTTGTAAAATAAGAATGACATAACAGTTGTCCTGAGGATTAGGTCATTTAAATGTGCAAAATTCCTACTGTGAAACTTGGAGCAAATATACCCTTGATACACATTAGCTCTTTAAACTTTTGCTTTCTTGTCACTCAGACATTTGATTTTACTGTTATTTGCTTACTTCACTGTCCATATCTGCACATAGTTTAGTCTGCAAAATGAAAGGTGAGATTTCTGAAAGCAAAATAGCACTTAGATAAAAATCTTTGAACTGTGATTTTTTTTTAATCTAATAGACTCACTGGTGCAATCATCCACCAAGACAATCACTCAAGTAAAATGTACAAAGTTATAGTCATACCGAGTTCTGTCGTTGCTTCAAAAGTATGCTTTCTGATTATTTTCCTGTTTGCTTTAATTTTTAAAACAGTGCATTATTCTTGCTTTCAGTGACTATTTCCATTGCTTGCTACCTCTTATTAGTTAATACATTCTCATCATTTATCTAAGTAATTACAAGCTAGGCAATTCAGAAGGGAAGTGTTATACTTTTCAACAAATAGTTCTAGAGCAATTGAAAGTCCATGTGATTCAAAAGAAAAGCCTAGCAAGCCTTACACTTCCATAAAAATTAACTGAAAAGAAGCAATTCAATGGAGGCATCCACATTACACAAAACTACAAACCATGAAAAGGCAGCACAGGAGAAAAGCTATATATTTGACCTTGGTCCCACAATGACATTTCACCATGTGAGCAAAATCATGAATTATAAAAGAGGACCTGGTATTTTAGACTTCATTTAAAAAAAAAATTCTTTCTTTCTTCCTTTCTTTCTTTCTTTCTTTCATCTTTCTATTATGGTCAACTCAGCCTGCCCTAGCAGTGGGACTGGCACAGCATGTGGTGCTAGGGACCAAACCTGGGTCTCTGTGGTTGCCTAGGCTTGCCTAGGCAGGTGCTTTAGACCACTGAGCTGAAAAACAAATCTGTGAAGAATGCTGTTAAAATCAAGACACAGACTGGGAAATGTATGTACAGACATATACGTATCTGTATTTATGTTGTACAGGGAATGCTTTAAAACTCAACAATAAAGAAATTAATATTTTTTAGTGTATTTGGTTGTTACAGGGTCTCGCTACACAGCACAGACTCATAGTGATCCTCCTGCTTTTAGCCTCCCTGGTGCTGGGATTACAGGCATGCCCCACTAAGCCCAGACTCTGTGGCTGACTCAGCCTACTCTAGGGGCAGGGCTGGCACAGCATGTGGTGCCCAGGAACCAACCACGGCCTCTGCACTTGCCTCAGTTTGCCTAAGCAGGTGCTTTAGTCCATGGAGCTATCTCACTAGCTCAGGAAATTAATATTCTCAAAAAGAGATAAAACATCTGAAGGTACTTCTTCAAACAGAATAGCTGTAAAATTAGCATAAGAAAAGATGCTCATCATTTGTTAAAAAGAGTTATTAATTAGAAGATAGCTACACATCTCTAAAATGCCTAAAATTTTAAAAATATGACAATACTTGCTGATAAATATGTGGATTAACAGGTACTCTTATTCACTGTCAGTAGGAACGTAAATTGTTTCAGCCACCCTGGAGGACAGGGCAGCAGTTTCTTACTGTACTGACAAGTAATTATACTACAAAGGGCTGATTTCAATGCTTAAATTACTGTCTGAAATTTTATGTAAACACACAGACACTTACAGGTGTTTACAGCAACTTCATCTATAATTGCCTGAAAGAGAAGCGAATAAGATATCCTCCACAAGATGGATGAAGAAACTTCAGTGCATCCATACATTGAAATACTGCTCAGCAATAAGTGAACTATCGAGCCACAAAAGGATGCAGGGGAATCTTAAGGGCATGATACTAAGTGAGCGAAGCCAGTGTGCAGAAGCCAAATATCATAGGATTCACGTTCTATGACTTTCCAGAAAGGACACATCTATAGCTACAAGGGAAAGATAAGTGGTTTCCAGGGGCTCAGGGGAGCTAGGAAAATCTTGAATGAGTGAAGCATATATAACACTTTCAGATAGTGAATTTCTTTAATTGGAGCCACAATATTATGTGCTTATCATAACCCCTGGAACTTTACAGCACAAAGAATGAAACTTAATGTATGTAGACTGTAAAAAATCTACATACATTAGATTGTAGACTTCAAAAATCATTTAGAGGACTGGGAGGTCTCTCAGTACAGATGAAATGCTAAATTGTGCGGTATAAGGTGTAATTGCAAAATACAGCGCATGTTTAAGTTTTAAAGGACACACTGCTATTGATCACTTTTCAGTACTCCTCATTTCAAACACACTTAAGCTTGCTGTTCTTGCCCCTTTCTGAAGCAGTTCTGCATGTACTCTTTCATGAGTGTCTTCTCTGCAATATCACAATGACTTCATTGGCCTGAATTGATTCAAAATGTTTACATTTTGTGGCCAGTTAGACTCTAGGCAGTGCCAGGAGTCACTCAGTGACTGAGACTTACAAGGACATGCTATGTGCTTTTAGGAGGCTACTTTTGTGTTGGATGGCACCTGGAAGCAGCATCCACCATGCTTTTGTTTATTACGCCTTACAAAGACATGAGAGCAGCATCCAGAACCGCCTCAGAAGGTGGTAGGAATGGTGTGATAAGTGTGATCAAAGCAAGGAGGAGCATTTTGAAGGAAAAAGGATTAAACCACCTCACCAAAGGGTATGAGGATACAAGAGGGCTCATCTAATACTTTGGAAGTGAGTGCTATCTGTAGGAATAAAGGTTAAAGGAACTGTACACAAGCAGCATTCGCTAGTTGATGAAATTATTTACATGGGTTTGGGTTCTGCTGTACATACACACCGGAGGTGAGACACTAAGTAAATGCAGGGATGATGAGGAAGGCCACGTGTCTCACTGACAGTGCAAATGGTCACAGATAAGCAAGAGAAGAAGTCAGAAATCACCCATGTGGTAATGGGTTACAGCTGGAGGCATCAGTGTGAACTCCTGTCCCATGATAGGGATGGTGACATGCAGAAATATGTAGAAATAGTCATACATATGTTACGTAGATTAGTGTGCACACATGTATATTTTCTTGTTCCATCAGTAGAGATGACCTAGAATTAATATAAACCCATATATGAGGAGCACACCTACCTAGCATAAAGATCTTGATTTCTTTTTTCTTGTGCTTATCAGGCAGGTACTTAAGCTTCTGAGCTAGCTCCCCAGACCTAAGATCTTCATTTCTAATATAATTATCCAGTCAAAAAACATGGCTTGGATAAGTGACCTGGACCAGAGAAAGAAGTGTAAAATACAGGTATGAAAGTATGTGGGCAATACACACACATGCGCGCACACACACACACACACACACACACACACACATACAAACACAAAAAATCAGTGAGATGTCAAAAGAACATGGAGCCAACTGAAAGAACTCCCAAAGGCAAAAGGAGGAAAATTTGAACAAAAGGAAGTAGTACTAATTTGAAATGTAAAGCAAAAACTGCATATGCTCATACCCAATGAGTAAATTTTGAAAAAAAAAATAAATGCAGAATAGACATTTATTCAACTTTGACCCAGTGACACTTCAGAGAAACCAACTTAGAGCAGAATGTAGCACAACCTGTCGTGCTACATGGGTTGTGCCCTTCAGCCCAAGTCCCCTTGTCCACATTTCCTAAACCCGGGGCCCCATCTGTAATGACAAGCACCCACAGCAGGGGTCTAGAGACAAATGTCTATAGACAAATGTCTCATAGGAAAGAATTTCAAATGATGGTTGTATCTGCTCTGCTCTTGGAACCAGAACCTAATTCCTTTCTGTTGAAGGGTCGGTTGGAGACAATCTCTTCCCTCCAAAGAGCTCAAAATGTAAAGAGAAAACACCTGAGGCCCCCATGTGTTCAGTCAGATGACCAAAGGAAACATCAGTGGTGATGCGTTACACTCTTGTCCCCTTGACTGGCTGTCCTGAGAATGCTCCTTTGGTACTCTTCCTCTTCCTAGTCTAACTGTGAGAAAGGTATCAGCCAAACCCCAGTTGCTGGACATTTAGGACCTAACCAAGCAATACGTAAGAAGTCGTGGTAATGAAAAATAAGGAAAGTCTGGCCTGGCATGGTGGTACATGGTAGGTCCAATAAGACTCCTGGCAAGACCAGTAAGGTAACCAGAAAATTTAAAGTGGAAATTTTATGGCCCATACCTGCTAGGGCTTCGTGATATGCACCTGAAATCTCAGTAACTGGCAGGCTGAGGCAGGAGGATCATGGTCCTGTGTCTTGAGTCCTTCTCACCTCTGCTATGGGTGCTTGTCATTATAGATGGGTCCCCGGGTTTAGGAAATGTGGATAAGGGTACTTGGGCTGAAGGGCACAACCCATATAGCACGACAGGTTGTGCTACATTCTGCTCTACGTTGGTTTCTGTGAAATGTTGAATAAAATTCTGCTTTCCAAAGGGGAGGCTTTTGTCTCTCAGAAGTGGCAGGGCCTGTCTGCCTGGAAGTGGGGTGCTTGTGTACACTCCTCCTCATGCTCCTGACTTGCAAGGAAAAACTAGTTTGGGAAGACGTGATTTGGAGAAAAAAAAAAAAAAACCAATAAAAACAGCCCTCTTTCTGTGAGAGGAGACAGAGGCCCCCCCTTTTAAGGCAGGGAAGATACCTCAGCTCCTTGGGTTTTGTAAGGCCATGTCAGTTTGCAGTGAGCTAAGGGGCTCTTCACCAGGTTGTTACTGGCGGAAGGGGATGCTAGGATTAATCTGGGCTAAGTAGGTCGTGGAAGTCTGTTACCTGAGTAGATAAGTGCAGGCTTGGAGTAGAGACAGGACATGGTGCCAGATGGGAGCAGGAGAAAGGAACGTGCTTGGGTCCTGAGGGAAGTTAGAACCCCACAGCGTGAGGGCACATTAGAGCACTACATGTACCGTACTAATATAATACGTCAGTGCCAGAGAAAGCTGGGAGTGAGTAAACAAGGTGCTCTGAATTATCTGCATAATTTTTCTGTAAACCTAAAATTATTCCAAGATAAAACATGTAGAAAAGTTTGCGATGCCTGGATATCACCCCTGTGACTCCGATTTAATTGGTCCAGGTGTGTGGCATGACCTTTAAGCTTTTTGGTAACTCCCAGTGTGATTCTAATTTGCATCCAGCTGTCTACTGTCCTACAGGGAAGTGGTTTCCACAGACAATTGCTCTTTCTTTCTCTACCTTTTCCATTTAATTATTGCAATGCTCTGACCTTGTCTCTAGTAATATAGCAATATAACCTCATGATTTTTTGTTTAATCGAACCGGGGTTCAAACTCAGGACCTTGCACTTGCCAGGCAGGCACTTGAGCCCTGAGCTCTCTCCCTGGCCCCATGACTTCATGATTTTGAATGCAGTAGTCCCTTAACTGCACAGCCATGGGAACTTCAAGAGTGTTATTTCCCATTAAATTAAAAACCTTGCCCAGAAGCTTAAACTATCATAAAGAGTGTTATGGTTTATGTCCAGCTGTACCCCTAAAGCCTCATGCCATCATGGGGCAGGGATTTCTAGAGTTTGAAACTTGACTCATGGTCCACTGGAATTATCTATTTTAATACTGATGGGATTATGGGTCTGAGTATGGCTGGGATTATGGGATTATGTGGCCTGAGGCAGAGAGTCTGAATGTCGCATAAGAGGGACAGAGCAACAGACTCTCTCTCTCTGTTCCTCTCTGTTGCCTCTGTTACAATTGTTCTGCCGCCATGAACTGCTGCTCTCTGCCATGTGCCGGTCTGCCTTGGAGCCAGCCGAGTATGGACTGAAACCTCCAGTAACTGAGCTCAATAAACCTTTCCTTCCTTCATTTTGGGTGCCAGGTATTTGTCCAAGCAAGGAGAGAAGAGTAAGACAAAGCGTTAAGATAAAAAGGGCAGATTATGCTAATCGTGTTGTGGACTTAAATATGTACATGGTGGGAATGAATACCCTCACTTTGCCTCAGTTGTGTGTTTTCTAGGAAGTCAGAGATGAGAGACCCACTAAATTTGAGATGCAGGTTTGGCTTTCATTAGATGCTAGAATAATTCCTTGGGCTCTGGTCCTGGCAAATGAGATAACTTCATTACGTACTGGCAAGCACAGTTCAAAGGGCCAGGAACCATTGGGAAAAGCTGGTGGCAGAGCTTCCTTGGGGATCCAACAGAGGCAGTGAGCCTGGCACCCTGGCATGCTGGTGAACTTAGGTAGACAGAAGAGGCAGAGCAAGGCAGCGGCCTTGCTTCCCCACTCACAGACACTGGGGCGCTGAGTGTGGGTGTGATGAGATGCCACTTTTAGATGTGGATTCGTTGCTTAAAAACGTGCCTGGAGATTGCATTGTGCAACTTTTGTTTTATTTTATTTTATTTTATTTTATTTTGAGATAGAGTCTTGTTATATCATGCAACCTGGCCCTGAACTGTGGTCTATCCTCTGCCTCAGCTTTGCAAGCTTTCCACATGTGAAGGCATGTAAGAAGTTTATTTTTCTTATGATTTTTCTTCCTTATATAATTGTTAGTAGAATTCCTTGCACCTGGTTAAAGCCTGGAAGAAAGCATTTGTTAGTTGCAGTTATGCTGTGCAAGACACTGAGGGGAAGATTTAAAAAGATAAGGAATATTTGCGGCCTCATTTCCGTTGATTCGCGCAGGCAATATTCAGCCAAATGCATATCATATACCAGGCATTTGACAGGTAGGAGACGTTTTTTAAAATAATAGTCCCAAGGCAAAATACTGAGTAAGATTGCATTTCCTTTAATTTGTCCACAGACTAAAACTGTACCTTCTATGTCAGTGGCTCTTCGTGTCAGAGAAAATCCTTAGGTATCACTGCTGGGAGACGTAGGAGAGACGTAGGAGAAGTTAGGGTGCCTAAGAGACGGGACAATGTTACTGGGAGGCGTCCTATGACGCACAAGTCAGCCACCCTCCCACCGAGAGTTGTCAGGCCACACCGTGCAGAGGGTGAGCTAAGCTGCAGCCTCACGGCGCTCGCCTGTGAACACGGAAGCTGCTCTCTGCTTGTGGAACAGGCTTCAGAGCTGCCCCCTGCCCTCTCTACCACGTGGTGAGGGGACAACTGAGAAGAAAGTAAAGGGAATGGCACTGCCACTCAGCTGGGGTTTGGTGGTATTTCTGTCATCACATCCCAGCAGTTCTCTGATAGTTCAGGTCAGGGGCACGAGCAGCTAAGTGGGGGGCTGCTTCAAGAGAGCACCTGAACCTTCTCTCCTTTTTTATAGGAAACAGCCAGGCTTCTATAGGCAAGGCCGCCTGTGCACAACTTCATTTATTTATTTATTTATTTATTTATTTATTTATTTATTTATTTTTGTCTTTTTGAGACAGGGTCTCGCTATGCAGTTGAGGCTGGCCTTGAGCTCCCTTTTGTAGCCCAGGCTGGTCTCGAACTCACACTGATCCTCCTACCTCAGCCTCCCAAGTGCTGGGATTACAGGCGTGCACCCCCCACCACCCCGGCCCACAACTTCTTTTAAATAATAATGCTACAAGTCAATGACACCCTTAGAATTGAATATAGCCCTTGCACCTAAATTAAAACATCTTTGAAAAACTTGTATGGCTCTATGTAGTATTAACTACAAGTTTAAAAGTGAAAGATAGTCTCATAGCTCTCCTGTCCTCTGTAGCTAGTAGCTACCTCAAGTTACCTAAGTTCAGTTGACATTAAATAAAGTGTAAAATTTTGATAAATTTTACAAATTCACTTTTTAGTATTATCAGTCACATGCTAAGTGCTAACTAGCCCCATGGAGCTATTGTTGTAGCAATGAATGGAACAGTGTGGTTATAGATCTTCTCTGCCGTCACAAAACGTCTATTGGGCAACACTGCCTTATGAGCTACTGTTCCCAAGGATCTTCCCAATGTAAACAGTTGTTGCTAAAAAAGTTAAAAAGACTGTTTTCTAGGAGCTAAGTATAAGGGGGCAATACCTGGTGCCATCTAACTGTCCTCATTGATTGGAAAGCTACATCCACGTTCAGTTGGAGGGACAGTGTCTTTCCTGACCTGGAATTCTGAGAAGCAGTTTTGTGATGGATATGGGGGAACATGAGTTATGGCCAGCCACAATTTTCCACGGTATCTAACAATATAAAATTCAAGTAGGTTAATGCACACAGAACATTGATGACCAAAGTGTGTATTATTAAATGGTAGCTCCATGGAGGTGTATTAGCAAAGGAATTAAGATAGGTGACCCAATTATATTCCATTTTAGTGACTGAGGGTAATATAGAACGGGTTTCCTATGGATCCCAGCTGCAGACGTGCTGGCCTCTGCTAAGCTCCTTTAAAATGTGTGGATCACCATATGAAAGATTATCCAGATGGTAGGTACAGGTGCGTGGACAGGGCAGGTTTCCCATGTGTGCACTGAATGTTTCCAATACAAGATAATTCATGTGTTATGGTTTATGTCCAGTTGTCCCCCTAAAGCCTCACGCACTCATGGGGTGGGGACTTCTAAAGTTTGAGACTTGATCCATGATCCACTGGGATTATGTGTTTTAGTACCAATGAGATTATGGTCTGAGTACTGCTGGGAATTATAGATGTGGCCTGAGGCAGATAGGCTAAGGCAGAGAGCCTGATGTAACATAAAAAGAGACAGAGAGACAGACTCACGCTATTGCTCTGCTGCCCTGGTTGATCAAGTTCCCTCTGTAGTGATTGTTGCTGTTCCACCGCCATAAAGTGGATGCTCTCTGCTCTGTGTCAGTCAGCCTTGGAGCCAGCCAAGTACGGACTGAAACCTCCAGTAGCTGTGAGCTAACTAAACCCTTCCTTCTTTCATCTTGGGTGTCAGGTATTTGTCCCAGAAATGAGTAAAAAGTAACTAAGACATCATGTGACTTTTGCAATTGTATGATGTAGATATATGACTTAAAAAGACTCCACACTCTAGAAAGTTTTATTCAGCACTCCCTGGTTAGGCCCAGACAGTCGCTCCATTTTCTTCTGTTGTCTTTCAGCTGTCTGACCACTGTGTCCCACTACCTCTCCCCGCAGGCCATTGAAAGTGATTATCAGTTTACATCAGTGGCGTTAGGCAGTTTTTTCCAATATCAAGTGTCTTCAGCTAACTGTAAAAGGCCATATATCACAATCTGTTCTGGATCCATTATCTAATCAGTGAATGAAGTAACGGTATTATGTGCTGCTGATTAAAGGAGTTGTCACACACACACAGAGGGCGCATTAGCCAGAGAGGCACTCAGCTGAGGAAATTCCACTTTGTTGCTCAGGCTAAAGGGCCCCCTGCTTGCACTCAGAGATAGATAGGCCATGAGTGTTTGAGAAGAGCTAAAGTGTTCTCTAAAAGGACCCGTTCATGTCCTTCGATTCCTATTCAGGTTGAGAACCAAGAGTCTGCATCAAACTTTGTCCAGTTTTTCGTACTACAAGGTGTTATGGTTTGTGTCTGAATGTCTCACCGAAGCCTAACTTGGTCGTGGGAGGGTAGGCTTTTTGAAGACAGCTTGTTAAACCTGCACCTCTCCTTTTCATGCTTTTACCTCAAGAAACAAAGACACAGTGTTTCCAGCCCCACTCACCAGGGAGCCAAGGCCTTCACTTTGTAAATATCCTAAACCTGCACAAGAGGAGGACATGGAGATGGCCTGAGTGCTACTCACCCTGCGCGCGTAAGCGGGCGAGCGCAGGCAGCCTGAGTGCAAGGGAGGACAAGAGGCTTTCTCTCCCCCTTGCTGCTCCTATTGCTTTTGCTTTTTCCCACTGCTGTAAACTGCTGCCCCTGTGCTATGCCACCATGCCTTGGAGCCTGCTGATTATGGCCTGAAACTTCCACAAACTGTGAGCTAAATACACCTTTCCTTTCTTAAGTTGGGGTGTCAGGTATTTCATTTCAGCAGTAAGAAAAATAACTAAGACAGAAGGCTTTTCCTAGTCATTGAGAAGCCTAATAGTTCATGAGAATGACACCTAGCCACACTGATGGAGAGAAAACTTTAACACCTCCGCTACCCATGCCTACTCAGTGTCTAGAGGTTTATGTCACATTTTCAGGGCGTTGGTCCAGATTTGGCCATGTTTGTTTTGCTTTTTTTTTTTTTTTTTTTTTTAGGGTCTCACTACTGAGTCATCGTGATCCTCCTGTTTGTACCTCCCAAGGGCTGGGATTACAGACGCACACCACCATGCTCAGTATCACCAGCTCAGTGTGCTCTAGAGCGGGACCTTGAGGCATGAGGGGCCAGGAACCGAACCCTGGCCCCTGTGCTTCCTCTAAGCAAGCGCCAAATCTGCTGAGCTATACCGCTGGCCCTGGCCATGTTTGTTTTGTATTTTCATTTTTTCTTCAAAATGATTTAGAGTAGCCTAAGCATATTGTTTTTCTTATCCTTGGTTTTAAGTTTTCTTCTGGTGGAATTGAAAACCAAGTTTTCCTTAAGATATGTAAAATGTTGATTCCTTGGGGTTTTTAAAAGGTTGTCAAGATTCCTATCATTTGAAACTATCCCGAATATAAATTCCTTTTAGTTGCATGCAACACAATGACATTAAGGGAATAAACATCTTACCAACCCATCAAAGTGTTCAAAGCTGGTTGCTTCATTTTTTAAAAGGACATTATAAGCTGTTGACAGATGGAGGAAGAGGAAATAAAACTGTGAGGCAACTGGAGATGATGGTTACCCAATAGGGGAAGTTTTATCTTTGAACCATCTTGGCGGATGTTTCTGCCTTGAGTCTGTCTGTACTTAGGATGTGAAAGATGTGAAATTTGCTGTCCAGTGGGATTGGCCTCCTCCCAATCATCCAGGTAGAGGAAGAGGAGGACTTAAGCCAGGGAGATCACAGGCTTAAAATTTTTCACTTATTTGTTTGGGGAGATAGCTCAGTGGTCTAAGCACCTGCCTGGCCAGTGTAATGAATGACCCAAGTGTGATCCCCAGTGCTGCACGCTGCCCTGGCCCTGTCCTGGGATTCTTATGCCAGTCACCACCTAAATCAGGCATGACGGCAAGCACCTATAATCTCAGCACTGGGGAGGCTGAGACAGGAGGATCACTAGGAGTCTGAGCTGCATAGTGTATCAAATAAATAATAATAAAAAAGTTTTTCACTTGTATTGTGAGAACAATGAAGAAAGGTCTCTAGAGTGGCCTGATGAAAATGTTATTTATTTGCAAATAAATATTAAATGCTATGTGTTAGGCAGTATCATTCAATGTAGCAGTGTAACAGGATAGATTGACTGACTGATTCATTCATTTGGTCTTGGTCCTACTTTTTGTCAGAGTGATTCTATTTTTGGAATATTTGGAGTGATGGGAGTGCCTTCTGTATGCCTGGGGATGAGAACTGGGCACCAGAAGAACCAGACACCCGAGTAGGTCAGTGCTGTCAGTTGCGCATTCTGCCACCATCTCCAGAGAGGGAAGGAGGCTGGAGATTGAGTTTTATCACCACTGGCCAAGATTGTGTAAATCTTGCCTACATAATGAAGCTCTCAGAAAAATCTGTGGAGCAGTAATGCTCAGGGAAACCTCCGGTTGGAACACGCTGACCTGGTGGGAGGACAGCAAGACAGAGCCAAGTTCTTGTGCATGGCCAGCAAGGGGTTCCAAAGCATGCATTCGATGGCTTGAGAAAAGCAGCTGTGTTTCTGGGAAGTCACACACAGAAAAATGGACGACAAAAGAGGCACACTGCATGCTGTGCTGATCAAGAAGCTCTTGGGCTGAAGAGAGAGAGAGGGAATGCAGAGCTTGGATGCGCTTTGGTCTGGGGTTATATGGAGTGCCCTTAGGGTGGCCTAGGTGCTCAAGTGAGTGGAAGGGAGTGCTTAGGGATGGATAGCCTTGGAGTGGTGCTTGAGCTCAACTGCATGGAGGGCAGTGAGTCCTTTGCCCCCGGTATTCTATCTGCACTAACCCCGGGTGGCATGGATGCTCTGAGGCTCTACTTGCCCTTGCTTTGTTCTGTAGAGCTCTTCCCTTTGGGTCCCCGTGTTACAGCGTTCATAGTGGAACAGAAAGTAGAGAGTTTTCCTGAGTTCTGCAAGGCATCCTATAGTTACTGAACATGGGGGTAGCTGTGGTAGTGACCCCCATATTTGTAGTAAGATGTGCAGGAGCAAAGGTAGCCTTGAGGAGCCTTTCCACAGGTGGTCCCTAAGATGATGGCATCCTCTTGAACTATGTCCTTAACTTAAATGAGTCATGTCTAAACTGAATTGAAGTGTTGACCACTGGCTGGTGTTAGCAAATCAGAGAATTGGTTGATAATGGAAGGATGTGGCGTGGACAGCATAGTGAACAAAACCATCCAAGTTTGTGTTCTCAGAGTATGTAGGTATGCTGGTGAGTTTGGTGGGGCTATTTGGCGCTATGCTGCAAACCATCCAATTTCCCTTCCACCTGCTCAACCTGCTCTTCAAGGCCAACCCTTGAACATCACACTAGTGAGCACCATGCTTTTGTCTCTGGTTGGGTGTGGTCAGTGGGATTTCCTGGCAAGAAACTATACAGAAGGAGGAGACCAAAGGCAGCGACTGAGTCCCCATTTTCCCTCCTTGTGAGACCACCTCTCACTATCTCCTCTCCAGGCAGTGTTTCTCAGAATGGTTTCCTCTGTCCCTATCCCGGTAATGCCTTCTTTTCCTTGTCTGCTTATGCAAGGGGCGGTCAAAGTGTCTCAGCTTTCAAACCGGGGTTGAAGCCCACAGAGTCTTATGCCCTATAAACATATGTGTAGAAAAAAGTTACATAGTAGGTAAATCTTCCTTGTATTACTCTAATATGCATGATCCATCTTATTGGGACCCTGACCCAGGCGAGCCCTGAGCATTTGAGTGGTAGATTTATGTTTTCTAAGTGTGTCGGTTGTATTTTAGTAGAGTTACTACTAAGGCAACTGTTCAGCTGCTTATAAGAAGGTCACTCTGGGCTACAGGCATAAAATCATACCCTAAAATGGGATGCTCATTTTCCTATTTGCTTTGGCAGAGAAATACACATTCAGTAAGATAGAGAAGAGGAATGGAAACTTCAGTCCTGTTTTATAGTGTTTAGAATTGTACTTTCTGTTGCCAAAACGGCCCCTTTATCCATTATGTGTCTGGCATTAAGTTTATGTTCTAGGCTTTGAAGATGCATTAATAGTCCAGTTTTATGCCAGAGTGATACCTGCTGGTGAGAGGTTGACAAATGTTGTGGAAAGTCCCAGTTGTTTTATTGGTGATATAGTGCAGGACAGCAGTAATCTGAAGTTTAATAGTCGTCCCTGAAAGATGTTTCCTTTCATGATGAACATTCTAGTTACAGAGAGACCAGAAATAGGCTTTGGAGAGAGTACAAAAAGTGTTTTTATGACTTACTTTACAGAGAGTCTGCCATGGAGAGCTACATCATAAAATTTATATTTGTCACTGATCACCCCAGCCCCACCCTAGCACTTCCATTGGAATTTATCATAGGCCAATTTTTACAAATGATGATTTCCCTGTGGAAGGATGTGAACTTACGAGTTGGAGTCTTCTTCTTTCTTTTGCTTTCTAAAGTCATTACTGATGTATAAATGAGGGTGGCCAGACAAGACAATCAAAGTTGGTTTCTACCTGTCCATAATCTATTGATGTGTAGCTAAAAGGGAACATTTTTCTTAGGAGGTAGTGAGGCTTGCATCTCAGGAGCACTGACAAGAGGCTACCTTCCTCCTCAGTCATTAACCTGCAGAGATTGAAGTGACTTCAAAGACCGTCTACCCCCAAAGTTAATGAACAGACAGAGGTTCTGAGAAATTAAAGACTTGCCCAGAAGGACAAAATCACTGATTTGTCAGGGTTACCACAGCAAAGTACTAGAAATACTGGAGCTTCCACAAGAGATGTTGGCTGTCTCACAGTTCTACAGGCTGGAAGTCCAAAATGGAGGCATTGGCAGGTCTGGTTTCTCCTCAAATAAAACTCTGTTGCATGGTTCACCCTCTGGCTAGTCAGAAGCTATTTCCTCACTCACTGCGTTGGTTCTCATGATTTTCCTTGAAGGGATATTTAGGTCCAAATATTCTCCTGGTATAAGTAGACTGTTCCTACTGGACTAAGGATACCCTAGTCATCTCATTTTAACTTGATTAACTCTTTTCTAAAGATGTTCTCTACAAACAAAATCACATTCTGAGAGAGTAATGGGTAGCATTTCTATGGGGAGAAAAATTCAACTCACAACATGAGCTGCCCAAAGGCTGAATAGAATTTGCATTCTCTGACCCCCACTGTTCATTTTCTCCTATTACATTACTTGCAATTTTCCTACTTCCCATGGCTGTAGAGAGGATCATTCTTTTCTCACTGGAAGGGCATAGAGGAGTGCATGATTACAATCTAGACTTTTCTCAAATACTTCAAAGAATTCAGGCAGGGAAATATAAGACCCGAGTACATTTTAAGGACTTACTAAGGTAGCCCGAAGCTACCTTAGTAAGGAGGTAAGGAGGCTCCCAGCGAATATGCTTTTATTTCCAGATTACCTGTGCGTGAGGCTCTAGCAGAGCACTGCCAGTCCAGGCATTGAATTCTAAAATATGCTGTCAATTAAAGATGCTTAAAGCATGTGATGCTTAGCAAAATCCAAATAGCAACATATACTTTGGGGACTTGCTTGCATATTTGATAGGAAGGATATTTTTGTTATGGTATAGCAAACAACCTTTAGGAGCTGATAGAGCCAAACAAAACAAAACCATTTTAGTTCACGTGATCATGAAGCTCAGTCTGGCTTGGCTACCTTCATGTGAATCCAGATTGCTTTGATTAGCTGTTACAGTGGAAGAAAAATTGGATGTTAAGTTCTCTGATGGTGGCTCCACTCTTCCTAGTCTCACGTGGCCTTGTGTGCTTACTGTGAAGGAGGGAGACCTGATGGTGAGAGAAATGACATGATCAGTCCAAAAACACAATGCAAAGCCTTCTAGGCACAGTAGGCTTCGGTCCAGGGTGGCACCTGTGATGCAGAACTCAAGCCAGGGGCGAAGGTCAGTGTTCTGCAACATTCGTTCAGGTGTTCTTCGGTGGTATATGACTATAACTTGTACCATAAAATATGTTTCTTGGTGCTCAAAAGAGATACAAATTCGGTTTTATGGTGAACTACTGCTCTCCTTCCCACTGACAGTTTTTCCTGAAACCTTTCTTTTAGGTCATCATACCATATGTGTCAAGGAACACGATATTATGCTATGTTCTTTTAGAAACTCATCCAGTGTCTTGGATGCTGAAGGCTTTCCTGTGCCTGTTCGTGACAAAGCCATTTCACTCTCACTAAATGTTTCTAAAAGCTTTTGGATCGTGGTACGGTTTGTTCCTGTAAATGCGTATGTTGCAAGTAGCATATTTTGATAAATCCTATCTAACATTTTCATATGTTTAGGAGGGGTACACACTGAAAAAGAGATTAGATTAAGTGCATAGATGGTGAAGCAAGATCTACAGCCGTTCTACACAAAGTGATGATGCTTGCAGTCTCTCACAGAATATTCCTCATCGCTGTTGGCAGGGCTGTAGTCCTGAACTGGGCCGGTCAGACTTTCTCCTATCCTGCTGCTCCCTATATGTGGGGGTGCAGAGGATGAGGTTTATTTGACCTGGATAATCAGTTGGCTTCAAAACACAACAAAGGCTCTGAGCTGGCAGTCAGGAGGCATAGCGTGCCTACGGCTCTTCACATAGTCTTGTGCTGTGACACTGAGCAAGTGCACCGCCCAGCTTGTTAGTTTGGGCACTGTTGCATGCCCCATCCCCCATCAAACACTGGCTTTAGCACCCCGGAAGGCCACTCTGTATCTGAGATCTCAGAAAACACTGTCTGAAGGTGGAGAGGAGGGAGAAGATGTTGTCAGGCTGGTGACATAATGTCTACACTGTTCGGGTCACCTCGCAGGAGCCCGGTGCCTTATCTACCTCCTGATGGAGGTGCGAATGCCATCTGCCATGATGTAGAAAGTGTGTGACCCACGCTGACCAAGCTGGGCAGCATGTGGGCAGGCACATGCTCTTGTGGGAAAGAGTCTTTGATCTTAAATGCCAGAAATCACTTTGAGCTGGCCTATGAAAGCAGGCTGTATGTTGGGAAAGTTTCGTAAGCACAAGGCAGAGTCTAAAGAATATAAACTTCCAAGCTTCAAGAAGGTTCCAAAACATGACAGCATAAAGGATCTGCCTTTAAAACTCAATTTCTGGATGTCTCGGCTATAGTTCTTAAAAAATAGATTTGTATAAGCCCAGCTTTGTATCAAATGTCCATACTACACCATTTAGCTATGACATATCTAGCAGTTACCTTTCTCATCTTTCCCATTCAAATCCTGATTTTTTTTTTTTTTTTTTTCAGGAGAGTATGATAGCAGCTTGGCCTCATGGGAAACACATCCTTCTCTAGTTGCAGGAGACGAACTGAAAGTCTATCCCAGTCACAGCAATGCCATTTCTCTTTGTCAGTCATTGCCCTTGTGATGTTTCTCTTGCAGAAGTTGGCTGCATATATATATTCTGGGAATGCTTTTATTTTCCTATTAAAAAACAAAACAATAGATGAATCCAATGCCTTTCTTCTTCCTGTACTTTGGCTCTTCTCAAAGTGGTGCAGCCGCTGTCTCGTGGTCATAGCATGACAAGTGTGAGCTGAAAGCTATAGGCTAGGAATAGAATTTGCAAAGGTGAAGGAGCTAAGTTCTGCTATGGCCAAACAGCGCCGTGCATCTGCGCCTCCTCATCTGTTCTTATCAGAGAAAACTTGTGCCAATCACAGTACACTTTAATAGATTGTCAGCATCGTTTCTACATATATTTAAAAAGGAAAGTATTCCCAAGTGTCACACAGGAGTTCCAGGAGCCAACGCCTACGAATCAGAGTGATTCTCAGTCTTCAGTGGGAGAGAGGAGGCAATGGCTCCTGAAATGGGCAGCACTCGTAGGTGTGTACCACAGCCGCCCAGGAGTGCTGCGATCCCACCGCTGTTGTGCAGCAGAGAGCCTGCCGCTGCCCGCCAGTCGGCGGCAGAATTAATTAACTAATTCTACTGCCTTTTCCTGATCCCTCATTATCTGCTGGATATTTGCTTAGGTGCTGAGGATAGATTAGCGAAGTCGAAGATGTTGGCTCTCATTAAGCAGACCCTCTTGCAAGGAAAATAGGCAGTGAAAATAAAACGAGCAGGATCTCATTTGATAGTGAGAAGCTCTATGAAATCATAGAACCGGGTGTTTGATTGTTGAGGAGGCCAGAGAAAGCAGTATTTGAAATGAGACTCTTCACTGCAGCAGGAAGCCAGCTGAGCAAGATCCCAGGGCCAAAGCGCTCCTGAGTAGGTGGCCAGGGCAGGAACCGGAAGAGGTGAGTGGGCATGGCCCGCTGGACAGACAGAGGGAATCATGGATGGGTACCACACTGCTTGGTGATTAGGAAAGTCACCCCTGTTTGGCTCACTGTCCCCTGCTCGGTTTACCGGCCTCAACATCGATCTTGAGGCTGCTGCCTGAGCTGTTTGCTGGAGCGTAAATTTTTCCTGTCGTTCGTTCCAGGCTGTCGGAGACCCGAGAAAGCGACTTGCTGGAGTAGTGGACTCTCAGACTCAAGTGACTGATCTCCTGTCTTTTCTCATTCCAAACAGATCCATTAGCCGCTGCCACAGCTCCCGAGAGGCCCGTGTTTCACCTGAGCTGCCCAACCTGGTTTCCCTTGGAATGGGCTCAGCCCTGCTCTGGAGGGGCTGGCCAAGCATTCAGCCTGCACACAGCTGCTTCCAGCCCACACTCCATCAGCCACCTTCAGTCACAACTGCCAGCCTGTGATCTGTCTCCCGCTGAGAGCCACCAGTGCAGAGACGAGTGCAGACAGGCTGCGAGCCCGTGAGGGCCCCAGCCTACAGCGGGTCAGGTCCTGCTAGAGCTGCTCATATCCCACACCATTGTCAAGTGATACTTACCAGTGAAGCAGCCACCTGTGGTAGCGCGGGGCCAGAATCTTTCTCCAAAGTCATCCTGTCTTACATGCCTCAAGTGTCTGGCATTGCCTGGAAGAAAAGCGTTAGGGGGCCACCACCCCCAGCTCTAGCAGAGCACGTGTGCAACTGTGCTCCACTCCGCCATGGAAGGCAATTTAGTTTTCTTCTCTCTAAAACTTGAACTTGGCAGTAGTTGGAAACTATAATAGTATCTTGAGAAGTGAGATGTCCTGTGTGATTGGTGGAGCTTTAGGAACAGGACTGCCCTTAGGGAGGGTAAGGTTGCCTAGAAATCCACAAGCTAGCACTTCAAAACCTTGCATTCAGGCCTCCTGGACTGAAAAAAAAAAAAAAAAAAAAGTTAAGAAACAGTGAGCTGACCAAGGTTAATGATCGTGCTGCAAAGGAAGGCTCTCTAGAACAGGGTCTTTCATAGGGGTTTACAGCATTGTATTGTGATGCACTCTGACATATGGAAAAATTGTTTTAAAAAATTCCTCACGTATGCAGAGTGTCCCAGAAATCTTTGTGCGTTTGTCTGGTTTGAGACTCATTGTCCTAGGTCCAAATAAAACCGAGGAAGGAAAGGTTCAATTCATTGAGTAAGTGGCAGTACTGGACTCCAGTTTAAGTCTCCTGCCTTTCATCCAAGTCTATCTTCATTTTTATTTCCTGGGGGTTGATGACATAGCAAAAATTAAGCATAACTTCAGTAGAGCCTGAAAAGCCTCTGCTCTACTCCTGGAGCAGGATTTTTTGAGTTCTTAGGAATTCAAGATAAAGAGTTTTGATTTTTAGTGACACACCTGCACCATTCCTGGTAAGAGTACTTCCTTCTAGAACCTTCTGCATGTACTTTTCTCTTAACTCCAGACTCTGATCTACTTCCAGCTCTGCAGTCCAAGGGTTATTTCCATCCCTTTAGCTTACCCACCTGAGAAACAAAAGTTCGCCGGCAGGCTGTCATTGAGTGTTTAGTCTAAACAAGGAACAGAAGCAAGAGCCTCCTCCATATCTTGAGGAGTTCTAGGGCCCCTTGAAGGGGCCACTGCCTTGAAGGTTTCCAGAATATCATAACTCTTTCTGTGTTAGGCTTCTCCAGTCATAGCCAAAGTATCATTTGTCCTGTTGTTTTATCCTAAGATAGATTAGAATAAGAAGATTAATAAGCCCCAGTTGTCTGATTATATGTTTATGACTAAAGGATATAAAATGCTACTCTTCCAAGCTACTGTCATCATCTAAAATAACGCCTGTGCTTGTTATGTGGTTGCTCAGCAATATTCCAGTTTGAACTGATTGCTTCCTACTTCCTCAAAAATGACTCTCCTCTCTTCTCCCCTCCCCCCTCCCCTCCCCTCCTCTTCCCTCCCCTCCCTTCCCCACCTCCCCTCCCCTCTCTTCCCCTCCCTCTTCTCCTCTCCTCTCCTCTCCCCTCCTCCCTCTCTATTTTCACTTTCCTTTTCTTCATACCTGGATTATCTCTCTATTGACCTTCACTAGGTTCACACTTTGTTGCAATGCTCAGCAGAGCCCACTGTCAGTTTGTGAAGTTTCAGCTCAGCAGTCGCAAAGCAAGCCTGTTTTGAGCCATCACTGGCCAGAACCAATGTGGCCTTGATGTGTTATGGGGAACAATCTCTTTCAAGAGAGAATAAATGTACTAATATTAGGACCCAATGTCCTAAGGACCCAATGCCAATCCTTCAATTTTCAAACAAATTGTGAACTGGGAGGTGTGTAGAAAGACTGAACTCAGAATCAATAAGCAATCTGCTCTGGTGGGCTTAGTCTAGAACACTTGAGCAATCATTTGCCCGGCTTCATGTCGGTGTCTACGGCATTATAGTACATTCTAAACCAATAGCAAGAAAATAGAATGAAATAACAAAACCCTGTGTGTCACATCCAGTTTGAGGCAACTCCAACATTTTGATAGCTCAGCTTCACACATACTTGAAATTCTTAGTGGACTTTCCCTTCATCCCATCCCCTTGCCTTCTACCCCAGAGACAAAGGCTGTCTTGAATTTGCCTGTTTTCACACTGGGTGTGCACTGGTATCTATTACAATATGTGCTATTTATGCGTATTCTAAATTTAAATAGTTGAAAGCACACTGTATACTGTTGTACATTTGCCATTTTTGAATTTCACATTCTGTGTCAGCTATTTAGCATTCTGTTTATTCACTTAAACTGCTTTTGGTATGTCCAGCGGAGAGAGCACTATACACTTATCCATCCTCCAGTTGATGAGCACTTAGATTGCTACTAATCCTGCACTATCATAAACAATGTTTCTTACGTATTTCCTTCTGAGCATACAAAAACATCTCTAGGATAACATTTTTCCTAAAATGTCTTATCTGTACTTATAGTACAAGGTACCCTTTACCCTAGAACTCAGGATACATATGTGCTATGTTTGTGTGAATATATGAATTTTGGGAACATGGGTTTCTCAGAACAAAATGCTATTTGCAGTGACTGAAGTGATTCCACAACCCAGGGATGCTTTTCCTTGGACAGCCTAAAGAACTCCATTCTGGGGTTCTCACCCAGGTAAGGACCTGTTGGGTCACAGGCTGTACTAGTGATTTTCAGACTGATGAGTTTGTTAATTCATTTAATTAAATTATTTAAGTGGATATTTACATGTGACTAGCATGCTATGTATTTTGGGGAGATATAGAAATCCTATTTTAAACTTTCTGGATTTCAGGTTGTCACCTGTTATGCACACACACCTTCAAGTGTTTTTTCAGATCTTCTTTCTGTAGTCCCTGGTTCCTGAAAAGAGCCTTGGGATCTGCTACAGTGTGTGAGCTCTGGACAAGAAGGAAGGACAGCAAGTGAATGGCAGAAGTGCTAAGTCTTTCACCCCATCTCTCCCCAAGGAGCTCAATTGATCCACTGTAGTTCCATGAGATTTAATTGGCAATAAGAATTGTACATCGTGAAAATATTCATAAGCTATCAATTTCTTTGTTCTTCATGGTTCTTTTCAGACGTAAATTTAAATGACAATAACCTTTGGGTCTCTAGACTATAAATTGAACTCAAATGAAAGCTCAAGGAGGTTTAGAGCATAGGAATTTTTGGTTGGGGAGAAGCTGATTAACTCACAAGAGTCAACCTGTTCTTCCCACCTAAGAGAAACTGACTTGATTGTTAGAACACTGTCTTAGTTACTCTTATCTCATTGCTGGCATAAATACCTGACACCAAAAATAGAGGGAGGAAAGGTTTACCTAGCTCACAGTTACTAGAGGTTCTAGTCATACTTCGCTGGCTCCAAGGCAGGCTGGCACATGGCAGAGAGCAGCAGTTCATGGCGGTGGAACGATTGCAACAGAGGCAAGAGCACACACAATCAGGGTCATAGAGAGCAACAGAGAGAGAGTCTGTCTTTCTGTCTCTATGTTACATTCAGGCTCTCTGCCTCAGCCTATCTGCCTCAGGCTGCACTCATAATTCCAGTAGTACTCAGACCCATAATCCCATCAGCACTAAAACACATAATCCCAGTGGATCATGAGTTAAGTCTCAAACTCTAAAAGTCCCGCTCCATGATTGCATGAAACTTCAGTGGGACAAGTAGACATAAACCATAACATTCCACCCCTGGACTCCACATAGTCTCATGCAAAAGAAATTTCAGTCCATCATGAAGAGTTGCCAAACTCCCAACAGTTTCAGCATTGCTGAAAAATCCAAGTCCCAAATCTCTGCCACGATCCAGGGCAAACTTCACTGTGAGTTCCTGTACAAAAGAAAAGTTAAACATATCCAACATGAAAAGGCACAAGATAAACATTACCATTCCAAAGTTGCAAATAACAGGGTAATTTAAAACACTAGGGCCAATACAAGTCTAAAATCCAGCAGGGCAAACAATAAATCTCATAGTCCCAACTGGAGCATCCAAAACAGTCTGCACTGAGTTGTGAGCTCCATGCAGCTCCACCCCTACAGCACTTTTGGTGGTAGTTCCCATGGCTTCTCTCTTAGGCTGGCTTTGCTCCCTCTGTGCAGTTTCCCATAGATGATCTACGTTTCTGGCCTTTCCAAACTTCTAGGGTTCCAATGAATTGGTTTCTTATTCTCTGTTTCACACACTGCCTTCTATGGGGCACACTGCCTGGCCTCCCAGGCCTTCTTCTGAAATCGAGTTGGAAGCTTTCTTAACTTCACAACTCCTGCATTCCGAATGTGCCTAAAACCAGTGCCACACAGATGGTGCCAAGGTCTGCTGCCAGCTGGAGCAGTAGACAGGCTTCCTTCTCTCTTGGCTATAGGGCTTGAGAGCCTGGGTTGCTGAGCACTCTGACCCTGATTCTGAAGAACAAATTCTCCATGCCTGCACCATTTTGGAACCTGGCATGGCCGCTGCTGCCATTCTGGAATATGGGGTGGGGGGCTTCAGCTTTCTTCCCAAGGCAAAGCCTCTCTCCCTTGCAATTCGGAGGCTGCAAAGGGCAGAGAGCTGCCATTTCTTGTGATGTGCTCAGGCCATCTTTTAGATTTTTTGATTCCTTCCCAGCAGTGGAGAGCCTTTCAGCTCCATCTTTGCAATCCACACCTCTCTTGGTGCTTCTTTCTTGGCCAAACTCACAGCATTTTAAATCATCCTCTTTGGCTCTTTGCTCTTGATTTTCAACATAAATCTGGCTAAAAGGTGCCAGTAACAACCATGCCACTACCACAATAGTTCACTGCTTCGAAATATCTCTTGAAAGATTAATCAGTCCGCCATGTTTAATCTCAGTCTTAGGCAGTCTCTGGGCATGAGCAAAATTCAGGCAGGCTTCCAGCCAAGCCATAGCACAAATCATCTGGAGTCCAGTGACCAATGCAGTCCTTCTTCCAAGCAGAAACCTCCCCAACCTGGTCTTTACAGGAAGGCCTTCTGTTAATCTTCTGGTCTGAGCTCTGAACACAGTCTCCCCTATAGAACAGCCAAATGTTTTCCAGCTCTTCACAAGTAGACAACTTTTCCAGACCTTTCCTATCTCTACCCATAAGCCGTTCTTTATGTGCAGGCTTCAAGCCAGTCTTCTGTTCTGAGCTCTGATCGGAATCTCCCTTACCATACAACCAAAGTTTATCCAGCTCTTTGCAAGTAGGCAACATCTCTGAACCTTTCCTTTCTTTTCCCATAAGCCATTTCCAAAAACTCATAATCCACATGGTCATGTTAGTTGCAACATGACCCCACTCCTGCAGTACCAAATTTTGTCTTAGTTTACTCTTCTCTCTATTCCTTTCTGCTGCCCTGATCGGTCAGTTACCTCTGTTGCAATTGTTCCACCACCATAAACTGCTGCTCTCTCTGCTATGTGCCTGTCTGCCTTGGAACTGGCCGAGTATGGACTGAAACCTCCAGTAACTAAGCTAAATAAACCTTTCCTTCCTTCATTTTGGGTATCAGGTATTTGTCCCAGCAACAAGAGAAGAGTGAATAAGATGGACACTTTCAGAATCCTGTCTGGTAATGATTTATGAACATTTGGATTGGGGCTCTGGCCTTGAAGGCAACCATTTCGCTGCCCTTCCTGGGCTTCATCTGCGTGAGTATGCTTTTTAAAAGTTGTTTGATTTTCACAGTGCTTGTTTATTGTGTGAATAAGGGCCTTGTATATATTTTTCTGCAATCCATTTCTGCCCAAGAAACTGTTCCCCATGCTCAGGGTAAAGCTCATTTGCTCTGCAGGGTGCTTAGACAATTAAACCATTATGTTCACAGAGATGCAATTTTATTATAATTTTTATAAAAGTGCTCAGCTCCTCATAGGATTGTTGTTGCTCTGCCAAATTCAGTAGGAGCATTATAAAAAAAAAATAAGCTGGGTAGTGACATAGTATTAAAGTGAATTATGGGTAGGCGTGTGTTAATTAATTCATATACAATCACAGACCTCTCTCCTGTTAGCCTAGCCTTTCTCCACCTCCTTTGGGCCAGGATTACTGCTTCCTCTAGGATCCTAGTCCTTCCCTTCAATTTGTCCTGCTTGTGTTTCACCTTCTTTAATCACTGTTCTCATCACACTGCTCCCATGCTCCGAAACCCTCCAGGGCTATTTATTTCCCACCACATCAAGTCTCAGCTCGGCTGCCTGCATTCAAGGCTTCTCCTAATCTCGTCTTGGTTCCATCTCCAGCGTCATTTTCCTGCCAGATGTGGTGTTCTGGCTCCTGTGGTTTGAGATAATGAAATTTTTGTACACACACACACACACACACACACACAAATAAGATTCTGCATCAGTTTTCGGAGCCACAGTTCAGCTCAGTTCCCTTCCGCAAGAGCACACAGCCACAATTACTGCCTACCTCCCTGTAGGCCCTGTGAGCAGGCCAGTGTGGTCCGTGGGGCCACAGCGGAGGAAAGCAGTGGTGGCAGAGCACTCGGTGCAGAGGGAGGGGGTCAGGTGAAGAGCAAGGCGGCTTTCTGCAGCAGTCTGTGAGAAGTTCTGCCATTCTGAGAAGCCAGGCAGAAGGCAGACTACACAGGATCAGAGTATTAAATATCCTACCAGGAACAGCTGGTCCAAAACTCTGTAGAGGTTTGCCTGGGGCATAAGGGAAAACTCAGCAGATGCCAGAACCGTTGGAAAGATTCTGGAGGTTTTGGTAAATGACATTGAGGAAGAGGCTTACCAAAGCTGGAGAAAACTTTTCAAATCTGTGAACATAATTTATTTTCAAATGTAGTTTGTATTTTGATATGAGTACAAGTAATGCAATTTACTTTTTGTTTCCTATTTCAATAAGCCCTGTCTTCCCTACCCAATACCAGTATGCTTTGCAGAAATTTCTTTATTGATAAAATGAAGTCATATAGTACGTGTAGTTTTCTGAGGACTAATTCACATGATATATTGAGGAACATGAATGGTAAAAAATATTAGCTGTTGTTTCTGACACCATCATATTTGAAGCATGCAGAAACTGCTCTTCACTTGAGTAGCAGTGAAAGTTCTGCTTTCCTTCTGAGTACCTTCAAGTTCAGTTCAGTCGAGGAAGCCAGGGGCTGGGCAATGAGAAGACGCTGAAGACACCACAGGTAGACCCTGACCTTGCTACTAGACAGTCGTCCTGCTAGTAGCAAAAGAGAATTAAATTCACAGTAAATTCACGCCTAAATTCACAGTAGCTACTCACCATCGGGATGCTCTAATGCCCAGTCATCAGTGTTGGACTGCGCCTTTGGCCGTGATAATCAACAGTGTTGGAAAGCTTATGTGGCAGATGATAACGGAGCTGTCCATCTCTATGTGTCTCTTTCAATGTCTTTCATCACTGTTGTGCATTTTTCATCACAGAAAAATGATGATCAGTGATGATCTTATCTCTTTGGTCAAATTTCTTCCCAGCGTGTTTTTTTTTTTTGTTTTTATTTTTTAAATGTAGCTATTATAAATGAGATTGCTTTTCTAGATTTCTTTCTCAGAGAACTCACCACTGATGTATAGAAACACTACTGATTTTTGTATGTTGACTTTGAATCTTTAAGTTTTTTGATTTATTTATTCTAATAATATGGTGAAGTTTCAGGTGTTCTTTATACATAAGGTCATGCCATCTGGAATCCTGTATTGATTTGAATAGAAATGTTGAAAGTGGGCATGTTTGTTCTGATCCAAATTACTGGAAAAAAGGTTTTGGTTTCTCTCTCTTCAGGGTGAGGCTATGTATGGGACATGTTAGGGAGGGCCTTTATTATGTTCAGATATGTTCTTGCTGTGGCTACTTTGTTCAGAATTTTTAGGAAGTGATGTTGGACTTTATCAAGGCTTTTCCTGTGTCTAATGAGATGTTTATATGGTTTTTATCTTTCATAATTCTGATGTGATGTGGCATATCACATTTATTGATTTGTGTATGCTGAACCATTCTAATATTCTTGGATGAATTCCCCTTGATCATGATGAAATATGGTTATGGTTTATGTCTAGTTGTCCCCCGAAAGCCTCATGCAATCATGGGGCAGGGACTTCTATAGATTGAGACTTGATTCATGAGTCACTGGGATTATGTGTTTTAATACTGATGAGATTTTGAGTCTGAATACTGCTGAGTACTTCTAGGATTAGGGGTGTAGCCTAAGGCAAATAGCCTGAGGCAGAGAGCCTGAATGCAATATAAAGAGAGACAGACTCAGGCTGTTGCTCTGCTGCTGTGATTGGTTGGTTGCCTCTGTCATGATTTTTGTTGCTGTTGTGTCACCATGAACTGCTGGCCTCTGCCTTCGATCCAACTTGGCTGGATTGAAACCTCCAGTAACTGTGAGCTAAATAAACCTTTCCTTCCTTCATTTTGAGCATCGGGTATCAGTCTCAGCAACGAGTAAAAAGTAACTAAGACAGTTCTCTCTCTCTCTCTCTCTCTCTCTCTCTCTGTCTGTTTAGCTAGAGGGTTATCAATCTTATGGGTTTTTTTTTTTTAAATCAATTGTTTTATTTATTTTTAATTCTATTTTTTTCTCTTCTAGCCTTTATTATTTCTTTTTACTAGTTTTAGTTTGATTTTCTTTTTCTTTTTTGAGACAGGGTCTCACTGTACAGTTCAGGCTGGCTTGGAGCTCACTTTTGTAGCTCAGGCTGGTCTCGAACTCGCAACGATCCTCCTGCCTCAGCCTCCCAAGTGCTGGGATTACAGGCGTGAGCCACCACGCCCAGCTTGATTTTATTTTTCTAGTTCATTGAAGTTTAATAACTTGTCTGAGACTCTTGTTCCTTCCTTATATAAGTATTGATGGCTACAGACCTCTCAGTATTTTATTTTTTTGGATCCTATAGGTTTTTTTTTTGTTTTGTTTTTAGTATGTTGCATTTCCATTTTCATTTGTTTTGAGAACTTTATAAAGTTCCTTCTTAATTTCTTCCTTGATCTATTGGTTGTTTTGGAATCTGTTGTTTAATTTCTATGTATTTGTATAGTTTCTAAAGTCTTTCTTGTTTTAGCCGGGCGTGGTGGCGCACGCCTGTAATCCTAGCACTCGGGAGGCTGAGGCAGGAGGATCGGTGAGAGTTCGAGACCAGCCTGGGCTACAAAACTGAGCTCAAGGCCAGCCTGAACTGTACAGCGAGACCTTGTCTCAAAAAGACAAAAAAAAAAAAAAAAAAAAAAAAGTCTTTCTTGTTTTATTACACTATGATCAGAAGAGATACTCGAGATGATTTCAGTTTTTAAAAATTTACTAAAATCACTATGTTCAAAATCCACACTCTCAAGTTGATTTCAGTCTCTTCCTATTGGCCAAGACACGGAAGCAGATGAACCTGTGAATTGAAACAGGCTCTGTGTGTACAGTGGAATGCTACTCAGCCACAAAAATAAAGGATTTTATTTGCAACAGTGAGAGTGGGACTATGTTAAATGAAATAATCTAGGCACCGAAAAATAGATAGCACATTAAATTACTCAAATATGAGTTCTAAGAATTGATCTCACAGAAGTAGAGAGTAAAATATTGGTTCAGAGGCAACAGGGAACTTGATGGAAAAGGTGAGATAGAGAAACATCAGCCAATGGGCGCTCAGTTGGACAGGAGAAGGAAAATCTGAAGTTCTGTTGCACAATAGAGTGACTCTGGGTGATGATATACTGTTATATATTTTTTAAAAGCTCAAAGAAAAATTGTTGAATATTTTTATCACAAAGCAATAGTATTTGAAGAGACGGTGTACCCTTATTTGGATATTATACAGTATATACATATTTTAAAATATCGTATAGTTTCCCTAGTATAAGAAATCTAAAGAATAAATAAAAATAGAAAGGCATAACACAGCTGAATGAAAATTAAAGATCTTTGAACCAACACCAAAACTGCGCTTGGAATGCATGTCATTTGGGACTTTCAGGTGTGTGCTGCTTCTACTGTAAACTCAGTTACTGCTATACTCTCTCTCAAGTAAATGATTGGTTAACAAAAAGATAAAAAGGGTATTAATTGAGAATAAGAGACTAGGCAAAATACCACAGGCTTGACAGGCTATAACTTTGTACATCCTTAGATATCTAAATGTCTGTGTAAAAGTGTGTGAATGCTTTTATCACAACCTGTAGAGATTTATTAGAATATCAATGATTGAAAGAAAATACCAGCCGGGAGTGGTAGCGCACGCCTGTAATCCCAGCACTCAAGAGGCTGAAGCAGGAGGATCAGTGCGAGTTCAAGACCAGCCTGTGCTACAAAAGTGAGCTCAAGGCAGCCTGAACTGCATAGAGAGACTCTGTCTCAAAAAGACAAAAAAAAAAAAAAATACCAGGGGCTGGGGAGATAGCTCTGAGACACAAGTGCCTGCTGGGCAAGTGCAAGGTCGTGAGTTCAAACCCTGGTCCCACAAAAAATAAAAAAATACCAATGTCAAGCTAAGTCTAAGATGTATGATATTTAGAAAGGCAGTGAGGTTGACCTCAATTATGTATGTTATGAAGTAATTGTATCATGAAGCTTTTCTGTTGGAGGGTTGAGAATGTAAGTTAACAGGCCAAAAATTGGAGAAAAAGAAGAGCTACAAGTGAGGACTCAGGACATAAGTGAACTTGTGCTGTAACATCCTATAACTCAGGAGTTTCCCAAATTTTCTAAGGAGATTATGGGACCTCAGAGGAAAGGAATAAGTGAAGTATAGTGTGCCTAGGTAGAGTCACTTGGGGAGAAAACGTTCTCTTAGGCTTTCACAGAGAGCAAACTGGTCAAGCATTGGCCATGACTTGTCCCAATGGCTGATACTGACAGCAGTTCTACAAAGCACTGCATATGGTTCTAAGTTAATCCTGAGGAGATTTGACCCTGGAAAGTACAAATGATGAAAGTTTTGTTAGACAGGTCTTGCTTTAGCTTATACTTGATCACCCAGCAGAAAAGCTTAATTATGAGGCGTTAAATACAGAGCTAGATTAGTATGGCAAGCTGTAAGAGGCTTAAATCAACAGCCCTCAACATTGCCAGTTTCACCAGTAACCCACTGCAATTATGAAACATTGAACTATGTATACAACTACTTCCTCCTAGTTCAAAGAGAAGAAAACGTTTTCTTCTCTTCTTCTTCTCCCCGCTTCAGAACCAATATTGATTAGAAAATTTGTCATATCTGCACCCTGTGCCCTGTATAACATTTGTGAGAACAACAATATGCAGTGTTTGAACTATTGAAAATGTGCTACTAACATGTTTTGAAACTCTCATATTGTTATCTCTTATTAAAAGTAATAAAAATTAAAAAAGAGTGACTTAAATGCAAAATGCATTTGGAAAAGTTAAAAAAAATAATGTTTATTAGAGGTGTTAATGTTTGTGTGTTTGACCAATCTTACATACCTATATCTATTAGTCTAAACAGATTTGATGATGAAAATATGTAATACAAACATCGTTGAAGTTTTCTTGTTTTGAAATTCTGTACTACATGTACTCTTGCTTGTTACTTTTTCTATCTTTGTTTCTGCTATTTTTACTCTTTAAAATAAAATTAAATCTAAAATAAAAAAGAAGACACTAAGGTAAAAAAAAAAAGCTTTAAAAAGTAACATGGTACCCTATAAATATCTTTAGTCTATGTATAAAAACTGAAAATAGAAGATTATGTAATAGAGCTGAAAACTTCTATCGCCTAATGAAGACACAGCTATGAAGCATTACTCATATTTGTTGCATAAACAAACCTACTGGGCTGCCAGTCATCTAAAAGTAGAATGTGTATCATTTTGTGTAGTAATAATACTCAGTCATAAACCACTATGTTACTGCTTCACAGCATTTCCTATGTTGTATTCTTATCACTACTTTACAGCGCTCTGCTTTTATTTTTAAAAGTTAACTATAAAACAGGATGCTATGTTATACCAGCAGCTTCCACATCTACCTGCTGTTTACCAAGACTCATGACTGGTTTCCCATAAAAGAAAAAGTCTTTTATCTTAGGGGCCAGGAAAATAGCTCAGTAGAATAAGCACTTGCCTGGCAAGTGCAAGGGCCTGAGTTCAATCCCGCCACCACCCCCCCGACCCCGGAAAAAAAAAGAAACCTGTAGAAAAAGTATTTTCTCTTGTGCTTGATTTAACTCATTGTTTTGTTCACTATGGCCTGAGGAGCCATAGCTACACCATGTACATATATAGCATTAACCTAGGTATGTAGTAGGCAGTACCACCTAGGCTTGTCTAGGATACTTGGTGGTGTTTGCACAATGAAATCATCTAATCATGAATTCCTTGGCATTGTTAAGAAAACTAGAGAATAGGACTATGCATAAGTATCATTTCCCATGATAGTATCTAGGAAGAAAAAAGCAAAAACCAAAATGTGTTTATAAATTAGCCTCAGCCTGGCTGGCCTGATAGCTCAGTGAACAAGAGCACCTGCTCAGGCAGAGCATAGCACCCGGGATTTGATCCCCAGCAGCTGAGTCAGAATTGAAACTGGGCATGGTGGCACATGTGCCTGTAATCCCAGCACTTTGGCAGGCTGAAAACAGGAAAATTACTAAGAGTCTAATGTACATAGTGAGATACTGTAGACCCTGTATCCCCTGTCCTAAATGCATTAAAAAATGAACAAACAAAAAACAGTTTAGACTCAGTCCGCAAAGGAGCAGAGCATGAAGTACAACAGAGGTCTTCATACAGAACCCTGTAGAGATCATCAAGGCAAAGTGGGAGTGAAATGCTATATGTGTTAAGGCACAGATGGACCGTGAAAAGAAGAGCCAGCCCAGAAAGACCATACCCTGCATTCCTAGGCAAAGCCCCAAACAGGAAAAGCAAATCGGTAGAGACTAATAGATTAATATTAGCCAGGGAGCTGGGGGTTTTGGAAGAGCAAACCCTCTCTGAATATGAGGCGTCTTTCAAGGGATGATGGAAATGTCATAGCATTAGATGATAATGTTGTTTGCACCTCATTAATAAATTAAAAATGTTGAGTTGTATACTTTGAAAGGGTGATTTTTTAAGATGAAAATTCTGCCTTGGTAAAGCAGTTATTTGAAAAACTTATTGCATATAATTTTATGTATTTGTCCTGAATGTGGGATGGTTCGTTATTAGTATCTATTCTACAAAATATGGGTTCCAATATGATAATATTTCATCACATCAGTCCCTGGAATCTCTCTCAATTTCATTGACGTAGATACTTGTTGCAGATCCCTTCTTTTTAATGTTGTTCTTTAGGGTTAGGTAGATGTCATCACAATTAGATTCAGGTCCCATATCTTGGCCAGAAATATCAGAGAATGGATACTATATTCTTAGTGACAAGTGCTGCATAATTTCAATTTATCCTATGAGTAGTTAACTTCATCAAGGTGTTATCAGTCTTGATCTTCCTGTAATTTTTCTATTAAAGTGTGCATGTGTGCCTGTGTGCATGCATTCACATACACCTGTGCATGTAGAAAGGTATTCTGAGACTGTATATATAGTCCACTCTTCATATCGTATCTATTTGTTTATATCAGAATGAACTCGTGGTTTCACACCTGATGTGACATTATAGAAATTACCTGTTTTGCTGTTCACTTTAATGTAGATTTTGCCCTTAAGACTGACTTCTGTGCTCTTGTGAATACTCCTTTCCTCCGCTGAACATGTCCTTACTGTCTGATACAAGAAGATACTGCGGTTTCCTCTGTTGCTTTGTTAGTCTCAACCATAGAACTAATATTTTCAAGAAACTCAACCTCCTTTCAGCTTTGTATTTATGTTTACCAACTGACCATTGATTTTTAAAGTTCACTAATTACTTAAAGATGTATGGTTAAAAAAAGACGTATAATTCTGAAATAAGATAAAAATAAAATAAAAAAATTAAAAAAGACGTATATTTATGTGGCTGTGCATACATACTTTTCTATATTATCTAAGTATACCTATCTACATATTCATCTATCCTACCTATGTATCTATCTGTTCATCCATACATCCATCTAACCACATATAGAACTATATGAACTAACCATTAGTTCATAATGATCCTTTTTTTTTTTTTTTTGGTGGGACCAGGGTTCGAACTCATGACCTTGCACTTGCCCAGCAGGCACTAGTGCCTCGGAGCTATCTCCCCAGCCCCCATATTGATCCTTTGACTCCACCCTAACTCCATAGTTTTCTCCTTATTCATGTTTGTAATTCTCTTTATAGGAAATGAGAAACTAGATTCCCATTAACTTTATAACACTTATGTATATGTTAAAACCCCCCTACATTTGTTCTCATGCAACTTATGTTCCAGCACACATATGCTCCTTCTTGGACCTCGATTTTAGGCTGATGTTTTCATAAGGAGAAGGAAGAATAGGAAGAAAATGAGGTAAAGCTGTCTTGACTTATAACTTAGTGAATTACACTAATAGGTTTTTCTAATGTTGACTCATCTTTTGATCTTTGAAATGTGCTATCCTCTGGGTTTTCTAATATTTTATTTAAGATATTTTGGTAAGTTCATTTATTTCGCAACCATGAATAGCTTTGGAATGCTATGTATTTTCTCAGATATTCCTTTAATTTTATTCTCCTTGGTTTCTATAGGAAGAATACAGGGCTTTCTCCTGACTTCTTTGTATTTTTCAATGCTTTTGATTTTAAAAATGGCATAAGAATGATGGTTCTAATTTTAGGAGTGGAAATTATTGCTGTGACTCAGAAACAAGGGACCACAAAATACCTACTGTCCGTGACGATGTCAAATTCTTGTGAAAGCTACCCAGCATTTACAATGCGTTATGAAGTTTTTTTTAAAATTATCACTGTTAGAGAAATAAGAAATTTATAAAGCTGCATGGAATTTCATAAAGAAAGAGAAAAAGAATAATTTAACGAGATATCATTATCCCAGTATTCAAAGGGCCAACTTAGAGAATAATTGAACAAACAAGTGTTTCCTATCACTATCTTTCATCTCTCTGAGAGCCAGCCTAACCCAACAGAATTTCTTGGAGGCCATAAGAAAGTTAATTGAAAAAATAAATCTGCTGTGGAAAACATTTGTGTTTTAAGCAGAGGTGGAATTTGAGAAAGCACCATGTAGACACTTATCATTCTGTAAATCATAATAATTGCCAGTGACCCGAAACTGGAACAGTTATAATGGTTCAATAATATTTTATGTCCAAAGATGGCTTTGTCCTCCCATCTGATCACTTCCATGTTTTCTTGGCTCTTTTAAGCCTAAAGTGCCCATATTGCTTATATTTATCTAGGTAGTCGGTTAATTTTGGAGGTAGCAATCTTGCAATTTGATATCCTGCCTGTGATGGACTATAAAATGTTATGCTTTTTATATTGCATGCAGTTCATTTTATTTCCCATTTCTCATCAACGTGTACTTCTGTTTAAAGAATATATACATATATATGAATTCATATATATACACATATATATGAATTCTTGCAAAAACATTGGCATATATCTGCATGTATCCTACCATATATCTATGCTTCTGTATATGCTACTTTTTTAAAAAAAATTATTTACTGCTGAAATTATTTTGTCATCTGCAAAATTGTGTAAGAGAAGGAGAAAAAATAAATTGTTTTGTTGCGGTTTATTTGTGGTACACCATGATCAGTAGGAAGTTTGGGAACTGGACCTCCCAGTAAAACGCATGCTGCAGCTATGTTATTGGCTCTGGTGGCTGAGAGAAAAGGCGGCCAAGTTTTTCAAATGAAAGATCTGAAAATGAAGAACAAATAACAGCTATGTTGGAAGCACACTCAGAAAACTGGTAGGTTACACTCACTGCAAGTATGGATCAGCTGGAATATTTTCTTAGTCCATGATTAGAATAACTCATTCATTCCCCCGTTCGATCTATTCAACAAATATCTACTGAAAATCTTCTGTGTTCTGGATATTGTTGTAGAAGCTCACTGTAGCCCATCACTGGCTCTGGATTTCCAAGAATTTATGGTAAAATTGGGGAGACATATGCACTGTAATTTAAAAAAATTGCTTCAGTAAAAGTGTACCTGCAAATTGTGACTTGGACTGTGAAGAGAAGGAATGTGCCAATAAAGTAGAATATAATAAAGGAATGTGAACCTACCTGTGGAAACACTGGAGGTCGTCCTTGGGAAACTAACCTTCAAGCCAAGAATTTAGTGTACAAAATGAGATTACTGCAGGAAGGGTAGAACATCTCAGGCATAAGTTGCAGATATGCAAATGTGCTGAAGTAAGAGAAAACTTGATGTGTTTGTAGAAAATTAAAGCTTGTGTAGCTGAAAGCAGAAAGAAAGAGGAGTATGTGTTGGGCTGGTGAGATAGCTGAGTGGACTAAGTGCCTGCTTAGGCAAGTGCAGGGACCAGGGTTCTATCCCTGGCCTCACAAGCCACACTGGCCCCATCCTGGGTGCACTGAACCAGAGACCAAGTCCAGGCATGGCGGTGCACGCTTGTAATCCCAGTGCTTGGGGGGCTGAAAACAGGAGGATCGCTACAAGTCTGAGCTGCATAGTGAGACCCTGTACCAAATACATAAATTAAAAAACCAGACAAATAAACAAAATAAGACAAAAGAGGAATACGTGATCAGTTTGAAGCTGTAAGAGTAATGGTGTGTGGCCTGTAAGCTCTGATAAGAATGTAGATTGTTAGGAGAAGAGCAAGGTGCTTTAATCTGCTTTCCTGTCCCTGGAACACAGTACGTAACCTGAAATCTGAAGGAGAAGACGTGCATTTTGGCTTATGTTTCAGTCTATGGTCATCAGTTTCAGTTTTCAGTCTATGGTCATCAGTTTCAGTCTATGGTCCCAAGGGAGGAAGGACATGGTAGGCAGCCCTGGTGGAGGAGACATGCTCAGGCTACGGCAGCCAAGGAAGAGAGAGGAGCGAAGCCAGGCTCAAGAATCCTCCAGTACAGTTCAGATCACCAATGACACCCCCAGCCAGGTCCCACCTACTGGCACCACATTTAGCTCCTAAGCATGTCAATGGCTGAATCCACGGATGAGCATATCCAATCCTCTTCTAAACATATGAAACTTTTGGGGGGAATATTTTATGTCCAAACCATAACACAGGGGTTGTCCACTAAGTTTTAAATTCTGGGAGTAAAGTGATGAAATAAGTTACATTGATCACTCTTAACTACAAGAAGTTGATAGTTCTGGATAAGTATCTGATAGAGCTGGATAAAGCATTGGAGCTGACTCAGATGGAAAATTGGGAGGCAATCGGCAGTGTGTGAGCAGTATTCTATATAAAAGATGCTTATAAAGTGGAAAGAAGTGGAGAAATTACAGAGATAGTTAAGATCTTAAATAGAGAGAATTTAACAAGAGCTAGTATTCAATATATTACTGATCTGAACTTTGCACAACTATTTGGATCCACGGTGTGTGTGTGTGTGTGTGTGCGTGTGTGTGCGTGTGCGTGTGTGTGTGTGTGTGTGTGCATGTGTGTGTGTGCAAGTGTGTGTATGTGTGTGTGTATTAAGGTGTCATATAGTTTGGATTTGATGAGTTCAAGACATCTCGAAGATATCCGAGTTGCTATATGGCTCTGGTCTGGCCTAGAGTATCCATTCCAGAGTAATCTGCATATAGATATAGTTGAAAGAACCCTGAGTTGTACATCTTGCTCCTCAGGCAGCAGGCATCTTTATAGCACATATGCAGTGGTTTATATTATTTGTTTTCCCCTTAGGGATCTTTTGCATCTATATAAGAGAATACTAAGGCACTTGCAAAGCATCACGAAGATTTGAAGAATATTCAATCTATTCTCAGAGCCCTTTTCCTTAATATATCCTTATAGACTTTAATAGGTAATGCATTAAATGCATGTAGAACAAGTTATGGCACTTAGTCAGAACTCCAAAAATGTTAATATCACCACTATCACCCCACCATCCATCATTTATCATCTGTTAATCACAGTTACCTCATTTCCCTTATCCACAGGCCTGTTACCAACATGTTGAAAAGTTCATGCTACTTATAAAAAAGGCTTAAGTGTGTGTGCACGTGTGTGCTTGTGTGTAAGGTGTACAGAAACAGAGACATCTGTAAACTTTGAATCTCATGAGTATATATTACTTTTATAATTTACAAACCTCACTGTACAGTTTGAACAAGTACGGCTCATACATGCTGCTGGTCAAAAGTGACCCAAAATGTGCTGGATATAAGGTGTTGTAACAAAGTCAGGTCGCATAGTATGTGAATCACTGTAGATACCACAACTGCTAAATGATTGTGAAATTGTTTTCCTAATTAAAAATGATGTGAACTGTTGAGAGGAGATCAAATAGAACAAGACGAGGTATATGGCCCGCTTGTTCCATAACAAATTGCCCAAAAGAGTGGCTTCTAACTGATAGGCTCTGACCAAAGTACAAACTGCTAGTTATCGTGACCCTGATCCAACATGGCTGACTTCCCAAAACAGCAGCTTATCTTTCCAATGACCACTTCCTCCTTGCTCCCCACTCCAGCTGTGGAAGCAACTTCCTTTTACCTTTCCTGCCTACATAAGGGAGCTCCAGTCACCTCCTTGGCTGTCACTGCACCTGCCCGTCAAACTGCACCCCTAGAAGAAGTTCATAAAGCCTCATCCTCCCTGTCTCAAGTCAGAGCATCTGTCTATCTATCTCCCTACCCTCAGTCCTCTCCATCTCTTCAGAGTTAATAAGGGCTCCTCCACCCTTATATCTGTTCCTCTGCTGTGTCGCCACTGCTGCCCCTGATAAAACTCAAAAATAACAATAGCAAAATTTATTTTGCCTGTAGATATGGAGTTTGATTAGAATACAGTGGGGACATTTAGCCTTTGCTCTGCATGACATTAGGCATGGTAAGGTAGAATGATTTGCAGAGGCCTACCCTCATTTGTCTGGGGTTGATGTTGGTGGTTGGCTGGCATCCCCCGAAGGCTATGGCTGAAGCCATTCTTACTGGCCCTTCCATGTGGCTATGTGTCTTATGGCAGTGGGGTTTGCAAAGTGAGTCTCCCAAGAGAAAACTGGTTGTAACTCTATTGTTGAGCATTCAAATTACAATTTGTCCTTTATGACTATATTCATGTAAGTGAGAATTGTAAATACTTTTGGGGGAAAACAATGAATTTTTTAAAAAATTAACTGATACATAAAACATAAATCATGCATATTGCTTATAAAGTATAATCTAATACCTTAATACGTGTATGTATTGTGTCATGTTTAAATCAGGAGGAATATAATACTGTGCTCATCATTTCGGTATAGTAAAGCATTCAAACTCTAGCTTTTTGAATTATATGATGCATTATCGTTATTTATTGTCATGCTATCGTGCAATAACACGCCATAACTTCTTACTCTTGTTTTACTACCACTTAGTAGTCATCCATCAACTTCTTCCCAAACCAGAGCATTTTTATGTTACAGTGTTATCTTTCCATCCCTACCACAGTCACAATTCTTATATTTTCCTGGGTGCTCTGAGCTTAAAAGGCAAATTGGCATGTTCCAACGATGGGGGAACACCTGCCTTTGTGTAGTTGTACTCCAAAACTCATGGATGGTTAGACTTTGTTTCTATGTCTAAGCTTATTTCCCCAGCACAAAGGGAAATTAATGAGAGTGAACATGTTGATTATTTAAGACTTTTTTTTTAACAATGGAAAAGTCAGCTATAACTTTTTCTATATTGTTAAAATTAAGATACAGTTGTTTAATAAACACTATGTAAAATTTAAACATGAAAAAAAGAATTTTTTCTTTAATTTTTTAAATTTAAATTTAAATTATTTATTTATTTATTTGCTTGTTTGTTTGTTTTTCTTGTTTCAGAACCTTTGTTTGTTTATTCATTCATTTTTATGGCCGGCTCAGCCTGCCTTGAGGGCAGGGCTGGCGCAGCATGTGGTGCTGGGGATTGAACCGCGGTCCCTGAAGCCGCCCAAGCTTTCCCAAGCAGGTGCTTTAGACCACTGAGCCATTGTGCCAGGCCCCGAGAGTGAACATTTTGCAGTGAAATTTCCAATGTACATTTCTGTCTGCTCTATACAAGGCTGCAGTAAGCTTACTGTATTCAGAATCAGGTCCCTTTTCCATATTATTTATTTATTAGGTTTTCATCGATTCATCTGTTTGGATCCCTACTGCCCTTTGTTCCAACTGGGGCCTGAGTGCATAGATTACTATTAATGAAGACTAATTATCTTGCATTTATTGATTATATGTACAGCTGTGCTTAAAAGATTGTCAGAAAACATTCAATTACTGGAGTCCACTCAATTCAGATCTTCTTTTATTTTATGATGTGAATTGGTGGCCCTAAACAAGCTATAAATTATATCTGGAGGAATTTTGTTTGTATAAAACTTACTATAATTTTGATTTTTTAACATAAATTATTTCTTCATCTGAGATCCTGAAATAATCATGTAACAGAAGGCTTAAGAGTAAAACCATTTTGATACAATAACTATCTAAAACAAATTCATTACATAAAACAAACAAATCTGAATTTAAAAATAGCCTTTTTACTGTCTTTTAAAATATGAAGCCAGGTATGACGGTGCACCACTGTGATCCTAGTACTCATAGGTGACTGAGGCAGCAGGAACACCATAAGTTCAAAGCCAGCCAGGGGTACATAGTGAGTTTAAGGCCAACCTGAAGTATATAGAAAGACCCTGTCTCAAAACAACAGATCAACCTATCAGTCAATGAATAAAAAGGTGCAAGCAGCTTTTATTGATAATTAAATTAAATTTTTAAAAATTTTGCTCCTCATATATCTCTATAAAAGATGAGACATCTTTTATTAAAAATATGTTATATTTCAGGAATCTGTTAAGATTTGAAACTTTGAGTACTCCATCTTCACTCATAAAAATGTCAAAATGAATTGATGACCTATGTCACCACTGAAATTTACAGCATAAATGAATTCAAATATTCTTGTGGCCTGAGTATATACATTCACTGAAGTATACTTCTAACGTACAGTTACTGAAGACTCAATTTCAGAAACTTCATTATAAAAATTTATCAGTCATGAGAGTCAACCTAACTGGTCTTAGCTCCCTTAGAGGAGCTTTTATAAAATAAGAGTGTTGAGTACCACACCCTAAAAAGGCCAACTTATGGGAAAAGCATGATGCTAAGAAATCTCTATTTTCCAAAAGTTCAGCTTCTGACTCTGGGTATCAGCCCGGTGTGGGAATAACTGAACTAAAACATTTACTAAACCTTAAAATAATTTTTGCGGTATAAGATGTTCTGCCTTGATAGAAATTTAATACTCAGAATAAAATGACATTGTGCTTGAATTTCTATTCTTATTATATTTTACAGTAGGAATTCAGGTTTACTCTAAACTTTATGATTCATTTTATAGGATAAGGCACAGCTGCCTAAAAGATGAGGCAAGGAATTTTGATTTATAATCTCATATTTCTCTCTTTAGTTTTGTGTTTTGACTGAAATATCCTTTTTATGTAAATATGGGCTACATTATAATAATGACAATTTTTATGAAAATGTTTGGTCTGAATTTTTCTTTTGGATTCCTAGGTTCCTTGCATAAATGAACATACGATTAGAAGTAATGAGTTAGGCATGCCTCGCAGAGGGGAAATTGGTGTGCAGTGGTACAAAACAAATCCTATTTTCACAGGTAAAAGAGAAAACAAAAGATCTTTCCAACTAGGGGAAGCTGAATGCACAACGGGCTCAGTAGCAGTGAACCTACAGCATGTGTGCTGCAGTGGGCTGCTGGAATCATTGAAAGCTCTAAAAAGATGGCCATTGGTGGCCTGCATGCTTGAGATTGTGTAGAGTAGCTCAGGATAAGCAGGAAGCAACATATGTGGGAAACATTTGTAGACTCAACTACTCGGTCTTCAGTGATGTCCACCAAGAGTTCTTAGTTCTGTGCCCAATCATCCGGGGGCTGAATGGGTTTTCTAAGGAAGTGCGTTAGGATGGACTGATCCGAGCTGAGCTGTCAGTACCAGCCGACGCGTCAAGGTGCCGGTGCCATGCTTCCTACCTCAGCCGACAGGATGCAGAGGTTTGGTCTCAGTGCTTTCTTTCACTACTCCTTAGCGTGCATTCGGTGTCTTCACCCAAGTCTTGGCGCCTCTTTCGGTAGCCTGGAGCTGAGAAAGGAAACGGCGGGTGCGTTGCTGATCCTCTGGCCTGGGTGTTTTGCCTTGGGCGGCATTTTAATCCGAGTGGTGCGCGGTGTGGCAGGACCGTGCTGGAAGTTAGTGAAGTGGCGCAAAATAAAATGCAACACATTGTTGGCTTCTGCGTTTCTGAATGAATGATCAAATCCAAGTGATAACTGATGAACTGTTGATCTGATTTTCCGCCCTTAGGACTTCCGTTTCAGAGACAATGGGGCACAGGTACATTGTTCTCCAGGAGAAAAAGAACTGAAATAGAAATCAGACTCTTATTTCTTATACTGTCTTATACTGACTATCAAAGCACCCACATGATTATTTATGGGTGTATTTCCAGTATAATTTCAGCTGGAAATTATAATTCATATATATAATTTATAAATTATAATTATAAATACTCGGGTTTAGGAAATGTAAAATTCCAATTTTTGTCATTAAAAATATAACTTATGTTGATGCTCTCTAATTTAGCTAGGTCTAGAAGTATCCTTTGGACATAGTGTGTAAGGTCTTAAAATACTGTCTGAAGATTTTATTTTTTTCCTCGAGTACATTTTTGAAATTAGCCTCATTTTTCAATGCAAAGGCTTTCTTAGCGACTCATTTTAGCATTCTGAAATCAGGATGTGTGCATTATAACTTCTGAGGCCTTTTCATGTTTTATTTCCTTTCCAGCCTATCTCTTGCCTCCCAGCCTGCCCCTCCCTCGCCTTCTCAGATGGCCAAAAAAGCTGTTATTAAACCTATCACATTTTTGGTCATTTTAGAATGAGAAGGGTCAGAGCACTAGCACTTGACTGGCAATCATGAGGACATGGGTTCAATCCCTGACACTGCATGCCATGCCAGCCCCAAAACCCCAGGTGTGCCGTGCTAGCCCTGAGACCAGGTGGGCGTGCCAGCAATGGGGAGGCTGAGACAGGAGGATAACTATGAGTCTGAACTGCACAGTGAGAGCCTGTATCCAATAAATAATAAAAGAAAAAATAAAGAAAAGAAAAATTTTAAAAGAATGAGGATATTCTGAAATGTGGAGGACAAATGACTCATTAATTTCACAACCAAAGGCTGAAAATGCTGTCAGGGTAAATAAGACAGATAGAGAATTCTCTTGACATTTTTCAAACCATCGTCACTTCTCTGCCCCCCAACTTGAATGTAGCTCTGTGAATGTGTGACAAGGGGAAATGTAAGGCAGCTTTTCTGAAATCTGTACAGGAGAATTAAAAAAAAAAAATGTGTCTGTGCCTTAAGGGTCACTTTGCTGCTAATATTCTTCAATTGCTTTGTTTTATTTAGCTGATGAGCTCAATTAACTACTCATGCTGGAGGGAGCCATTTCCTTTTACCCATAGATTAAATTTTTTTTTTTAATTAGAATTTTAGGATATTAAATTTAGGAAAACTTTTAAAGCTTGTCCAGCCAAACCAAAGCTTTGGACAGGGAGCCTTCTCTCTAAAGGACCTTATCCTTCTAGCTTCTAGTCTAGAGTTCTGTCTGTAATTTCTCAGCTTGCTGAGTATCAGAAATTATTGACATTCCCTCCCTTGTGAGCTTTGAGTAGCAGTATTTAAGGCAATTCACATTTTCTGGTTACCACGTAGAGAGGGAAGTGGCTTAACACTCAAGAAAATAAGAGACTTGGGGATAGATGCTGCGGTTCGAGCCTCAGTCATGCTACCTCTTGGCATCGTGACTGTCAGGTCACTGACCATCTCTGAGCATATTTGAGTCATTCAATAATGATGGGTAAATGGGGTTTGTTTCTCTAATGTCCCAGCAGGAAGTGGATGGTAGCCCTACTTTGTCAATCAACCAGACCCAGCTCCTGCTCTCAGGGAGAGCAGCTCATGAGGACCTCAGGGACGAGCTGCCCATTACGGCACCCATCTCTGCAACAGAGACGACCCTGGAGGGGAGCTGGGGAGCACTGCACAGGTTAGACTTCTGGGGGAATCGCGCAGAAGCTGAGCTATGAAGACCAATCAGAAACGGACAGGGGCACATAGGAAAGTCTCAACTTTCTCTCCTGTACAATGGTCTATGCTCCCCCTGTGGGGTCCTATGGGAAGCAACAGTGACAATGAATGTGACCCTCCAGGACTGTGCATGACAGGTCTGCACAGGGTCAGAAAACACAAACCAAGCAAGCACCACCCTAGAAAGTGGGGTTCAGAGCTGAGTAAGGTGCTGCCAACATCGCCTGAGCCGCAGAGGCCCAGAAGCCTGGCTCTAGCTCCCTGGGCACCCGCTGTGGTTTTGGCTCTACTGTTTGGCACTTGCCTCTTGAAGCGTCTGAATCTCAAAGCCACCGGCTTACTGAAGCCAGGGATGCGTCTCTCGTGTTCGCGGTTGTTTCCTGAATGTTCAGCAGGTCCCCGTGCCTTTGCGGCTCTTCTCTGAGATGCACTTGATGTCCCGTCTTCCTCTTAGCACCTCAGTTTGTACCCACCTGATGTTTAGCTGTCAGCACATGCCTGCGTTTGCCTCCGTTTTCTCCAGCTGGAAGAGGAGCAGGGGTCGAATGGAACGCTGTCCTCAGCTGATCTCAGTGGAGTCAGATAGCAGGTGATGGATAATGTCCCCAATTCCCTGGCCCCTGGAACGGTACGGCTTTAAAGGAAGGTCCCCTGAGCCTCCCCAGGCCATTTAACTCAAGTCACCCAGAGTGAAAACTTGATTGATCAATGATCCACCATCAATCAGCTTTTTCCTTCTGACTTCCCGCATTTCCTTACCAGTAACTCCTGAGATCCCTTTTCTTCCAAATTAACTGCTTTGACTAGAATCCTATCAAATGTTTTGCCCAAACTAAAAGTCACTCAGCAGGTAAACCTCTGGCTTGTGTGGAGGAAGCATTCCTCCTGTGAAGAGCCCTTCTTCTGGGATGGACACTGAGAATGTCAGTTGTCCCCTTAGGGTGCTTTGCAGGCAGGGCTAGGAGGCATGTACCTGCATCTATTCTAGTTTCTAATTTGGAAGCTCAGGTTATGAAGAAGTAGGGCATACCCAGAATTGGCGCTGTTGACAGTGCAGCAGAAACCACAATCTGAATGGCGCATCAGCTTCCAGCATCCAGGGCTGGTGCCCGCAGTGACGGTGATACCACCCTGGACCTCAGGAGTGGCGATAGAGATGGCTTTGTGGGAAAATCTGAGAGATTTTGAGTGCTGCTTCTTGCCTATCTTGAATCTGGCTTTTTTTTTTTAATTCTCGAAGACTCTTGTAGCTCTCCAGTATCTTTTGTAAGAAATTCCTTCCAGGCCAAAATGTCAGGGTTGGCTTCTGTGGCTTATAACTAAGAATCTATCTATCTATCTATCTATCTATCTATCTATCTATCTATCTATCTATCTATCATCTATCAGGATCCAGCCAGGAAACCATTTCTCCTAGGTAGTTTGCACAGATGGAATTTAATACAGAAGTTGGTTAGATGGTGATGGAAAATATGAGAAAGCAAACAAGGAGCAGCGAGGAGAGCAGGCTGAGCAGCCGATGGCAGATGACCGTCCCCTGGAGCTCGGGGGACGGTGAGGAGGAGGAGTGTTCGAGGAGCCCACCCTCTGACAGTAGGCAGCAACAGAGTCGGGACTGCCCGAGGGGCTGAAAAGGAGGAGGGTTGTAAGCGGCCAGAACTTAAAGGATAGAGCATGAAGGGAGGACCCCAAAGAAGACCTGCAGGCCTACAGGCAGTTGGCCCTCACACATAGTGGGAGCTCACGTGGTTTTAGACTGAATGATGATGGAGAATCAAGGAGAAGGCTGGGACCATAATCTTTTGTTTTTGCAGTTCCTAAGGGATTGGGAAATGAGAGGATTTTTCCCTAGGGAGAAGGGCGCAGAGCAATAAGAGGGAAATAGATAAGGGTGGTGTCCAGGAAGCCACAGAGCAAAAGCAATCAAATCTGCCAGACTCCTAACTAGATTTCCAACAAGTAGACCTCTGAATTATTCATTGAGTCTAGACAGGAGACTCGAAGCACTTAGCCATGAGCTTTGGGGATCACAGCTTCTAATCCAGGTTATTCCCTCGATAACTTTGGTTATTAAGTGAGGGTAATAGCACTGCTAATTTTAGTTAGGCAAGGTGAGAAGCAATGAGTAAAGTAGATTTTTGTGTGCTAGTAAAATAGAGAAGGGTGTTGCAGCAGGACTCTGAATTGATAAAGTAGAGGTAAATGCACTCACTCCCACAGTTTCAATTTATGGGATTGCTTATATTGTTGCAGGAATTAATGGAATATATTGTCTTTGCTGGCTGTACTGCTCTACTGCATAAGAGAAAACAAAAGGCCTGCTTTTGGAATCCAACAGAAGGAATGTGACATGCAGATATTTTTGCTACCTCATTGATTTCTACCTCTACTGTTGATGTTTATCTTTTAAATGAACAGGTTAAAATT
>PVJA010001444.1:61964-119822 GCA_004027025.1 Myocastor coypus | reverse complement strand
TCCTCTTAGAAACAAACTTCTTTTCTCAAAAAAACTTCTCTGGTTCAAACCATAGCAGTATACAAAGCATGAGTGACTGTATGCCTGTTCCTTCATGACCAAGAGCCTGTCTCTTAGCACCAGTCCTATACTATGACTTCCTTTTTTCGGTTCTTTGGTCATGCTGGAAGATTCTTCCTATTTGTTTTTTCTTACTGGATAGTCCTTTCCTTTAGAATTCATTGCCTAACTCTCTCATAACTTTCAAATCTTTGCAGATGTCACCTCCTGAAGAAGATTGAGACCTGTGTTACATATTTTTCTACACTGTATTCATCACACTCTTTGATGACAAAAAAAAAAAAAAAAAATGCGCAAATGCACCTGCCTCCTGCTGCATTATGTAATGAACGCAAGTGCACAAGGCAGTCAGGACACACATAGGAGGTGCATGGGAGGTGCCTTCAAGAGCAAGCAGTTTACGTAGAGTAGCTACAAACTAAAATCTGCATGCTCTGGAGACTATCAGTGGATCATTTCAGTACTCTCTATGGTAATTCACCACAAAGAAAGCCACTGAGGAGGAGTCAAGCTTTAATATATGAGATACAATGTTCTAATGAACTCGGTATAGTATTTTAAAATCTTATGCCTTTGAAATAGTTGCCATAATAATGAATTGATATGTCTAATTTTGCAAAATTGAGAGATCAATAACAAACATCTACAAGTTTCAATCTTTTAACAATTCACTCACCAAATTCTTTTGGTACGTAGTGTGTGATACAGTATGGGATTGGAACTTGTACTAGTGAAACAAATGAATGTCTTCATTCATTTAGGGAGATCAGAACTCTCAAAATTAGGGAGAGACAGAAATTTTTCTTCAAGTGGAAAAGCATTCTAGCCGGGCATAGCGGTGCACGCCTGTAATCCCAGCACTTGGAGGCTTGAGGCAGGAGGATTGATGTGAGTTCGAGATCAGCCTGCGCTGTAAATAGGATCTCAAGGTCAGCCTGAATTACAGAGCGAGACCCTGTCTCAAAAAGCACACACACAAAAAAAATCTACGATTGATGAAACCAGAGAACCCCAAGTGGATAAGGGATAGAATAATCAGGCGAGTTTAGAAGCATCTTACCATTCCTGATGTGCGCTCTGGTTTAGCGGTGAGTATGGATGTACAGGGACGCATCGCATCGTACAGCTCCTCTCCCACCTCAGAGCACTTGCCTAACTGCTAGTCTATTTTACTATCTCCCAACTATTAAAGAGAGCTAATGCCATTTACTGAGCAAAGTAGATATTGATCAACCAGAAGAGGGTATTAATCCTACCTAGGAAGAAAAGGCAGACATCCCAGCAGCGCTGTCAACTGAAAAATCAATAGAACTCTCATCTAGCAGCATTGTGGGACTTTCACTATCCGTGTAACTGCACGTGGCTTCTACAGTCTGAATACTTCAGTGAACCCTGAATGTCGCAAATATAGGATGACAGCTGTGTATTTACCCTGTCAAAAATTTCAGGTTCAATAACTGGTTCACTTAGTAACTTCGTATTTCTGAATGCGGTATGATAGGCAATTCAGAAAGGCAAATGGGAAAACACAGATACTTTATGGGAGCTATACACAAAATAAGATTTTAAAAATTATATTCTGGAAAGTAGAGAAAGAGGAATATTTTTATCAATTATTTTAATAAAAATAAAGGAAACCAGTTGAGCTTTTGTGGCTCAATTTTTTTATTTAAAGCATTTCAGAATATGGGGTTGGGGATATAGCTCAGTGGTGTAAATGCCTGCTTGGCAAATGCAGGGTTCCGAGTTCGATCCCTAGTACCATGAAAGGAAAAAAAAAATCAGAATAAGTAGTGATGAAATAAAAATAAAAATAATAGTATTTTAAAGGTAAGTCAGCTTTAACCTTTAAAATGCAAAGATAAAACAGTGAAGGTAATAAACTGTTGCGTCCTTAACTTTCCAAGCTTAACTGTCCAGTTTAGATTTATCTTTGGTATTCTCTGGCCAAATATAAACTTTTCCATAGAATAAACAAATTACACTTTCTTCTTTTTGTTTTATTAAACTCTTAAGGTAAGGATGTAAATAAGATTTCATAGGTAACCTCATGCTAGGTCATCAGCAAAAAGAACCAAGTTCTATTGATCACTTTCATTGAATATAAATCACTATAAAGACATATCTACTGGGCGTGGTGGTGCACGCCTGTAATCCAAGCACTTGAGAGGCTGAGGCAGGAGGATTGGTGCGAGTTTGAGACCAGCCTGGGGTACAAAAGTGAGCTCAAGGCCAGCCTGAACTGCATAGTGAGACCCTGTTTCAAAAAGACAAAAATAAATAAATAAATAAAGACATATCAAAGTGTTAATTATTAAAAAAATACACCACATAAATACCTTACTCAAATCAACAGCCTTCTTCATACGTGGTGCCCTTAAGCACTCGATTTAAGAACTAATGTGTTCAATTTTAAATGCTTTCTTTGTCCAAGGAGATTTCAAGGGACTGTACAAGAACACAGGAGACTAATAAAGGCTTTTTTTTATTAGCAATTAAAGCACTCCAATTATGTCATCAGCATGCTACCCACCTAGTCAGAAGTTTCCTGCCCCACATATGGCAAGAGACCACAGCAAAAGAAATTTCAAATGTAAAGGGTCAAGAGGGCTTCAATGGAAATTGCTTCTAGCATATTAAAGCCAGTCCTTAACAAAGATCTGTTTTAGACTCAGAGGTAATTTTTACTTTAAATTAATATTAAGGTAACAGCATTATTTTTTCTTTATCAAGTGTTTGGTCTTTTAATTTCAGAATATATATTAACATCAAATATTTTTCTTCTTGTTCTTTTTCCCCGAGGAATTATTATTTTCTTAATTTAGATTATAGCATGACCTTACTAAACACTGTGGTATATTAAAGCAAATAATCTACCTTTCATGACTAGTTGCTAACACAGTCTTATGCACATAAATTAAAAAATAGAACTAAAAATGAATATTTCCCCTTTTACATTGCCTTATATTTTCACATATTCATCCAGACTTCTTAAAGTATAGTAATTTTTTCATCTATTCATTCATAAGTACATGTTCTCATCTCTGTTCTCTCATTTTATATTAACATTACTTTCTTTCCTCTTCAAACATATTTCAACAAGTGGTCAAATTGCTTAATAATTGTAGGAAGTTAGTTTTATTAGGTTTATTTTCTGAAAATAATATTTTCCCTTTGATATGATAGAACTTCACAGCATCCAAAAAGAAGTTGACATTTTTGTTTGTTTGTTTGTTTGTTTGACAACGTCTTGCTACGTAGTTCAGGCACTCTTGAACTCACAGTAGTTCTCTTGCCTTGGCTTCCAGTTATAGCAGCCACCACGCCCAGCTAAGGCTTGAAGAGAGGAAACACAAGTTTGTCGCTCTAATTAGTTAATTCTATCTGTATGCATGTTGCTATTTTCCTTAGCCACCCAAATAAAATGGTCATGGGTTTCAGGTCAAAGGTCACCAAATTTTCTCCTCCAGACAAAGTTGCTTCACACCGCTAATGTAGTGTGATTCAGCTTGCTATATATGAGCAAGAGAGAGATGTATTAGAGCTTGCTCACAAACTCTGGCAAATCAATAGAATAAGAAGGAAATTCTTGAGGCTGGGCATATGGAGAATGCTGTGTTTTCATTTCTGAGATAAGAATATTTTTTTCCTAGATTTTCACTTTAGTACTTCCTAGTGGGTTTGTTCTTACTGAAGGGATTTTAGTTGCCATGATAGTTTCACATCAACAGTGAAAAGAACAGAAACACAAATATAATAATCTGAAATAAAAACAGGTAGACTGGAAGCCCATAAATATTTTTTTTATTTTGAAAAATAACTTTTATTTGTTTATTTGACATAGGTCTCAGAACACAGCTCAGATTCATAGTGATCCCCCTTTCTCAGTCTTTCCAGGGCTATAATTATAGGCGTGCACCTCCATGCCTGGTTTCGGGGCTCACACTGTGCATGCCAGGCTCCAGGGTTGGCAAGGAATGTGAGACCTGGTATTGAACCTGGGTCCTTAAGTTTGACAGGCAGATGCTTAGACTGCTGAGCTATCTCCCCAGATCTCCTTCATAATTATACTTTCCAATGACTGTAGTCCATGTAGGCTCAATAAGTAAATATTAACAGATGTAAGAGAGTTGAGTGCATGAAAATTTTCTTAGTGGCTATTTAGTAAGAGAGATTCTACATCCTGGATCTCAGACACATACGCAAGTGTTCCTGAACTAGCATTGCAAGCCAGCCTCTTCTGTGGAAAGGTAACTGAGATGTGGTTCCATACCTGTTCCCATCATATCACTAAATAATTCTAGTTTGATAATTTCCTATTAGTCTAAATTTACCTCCCTTTATTTTCAAATAGCTTCTATTTAAATTAGCTAAGTTATTTTATGGATGTAATTTGATTATGTTAAGTACAAATTTAGTGCTACGGCTTCCAACCTACTGTTTCAGTCATTTTTCTAGCAGCTGTATGTGTATGAGAGCTGGGCTAGACTATTAGCTGCTTATGGTACGACTTTCTTCAAGATTCTAGCTTTTCATGAATAAGTAAGAATAGAAAGGAGGTGACAGTACTTTATTTTATTCATTTACTTACTTTGTGTCTGCAGTGCTGAACTCAGGGCCTCCAGCCTGTGGACCAGCACTCCATCTGTAGTTTTAAGCATTTCAGTGAGGATCAATTTCAGTAATGTATTATTTATTATTAAATTTATTTTTTTAATAAAGGAAGAAAATATAGTACTGGTCAGAGCTCAGCTGATTAAAGTGCTTGCAAGCAGCTACAGGGACTGGGGATTCCCTTCTTGGGCCTGCAGTGCCAGCCCCACGCCCAGGGCACACCGAAGCAGCAATTCAGACCGGGCGTGATGGTGCACGCTGATAGTCCCAGCTCTTGGGAGGCTCTAAACAGGCGGATCACTGTGAGCCCAGTCAAATAGTGAGACCCTGAACACCCTGTAGACCCTTCCCTAAAATACAATAGATAGACAGACAGACAGATAGATAGGTAGACAGACAGACAGACAGACAGACACGTAGAATATTGGGTAGAGAACATATTTTATAAAAGTGAAGTAAATTTGCTTTTTTGACATTGTAATTTCATTATTTTGTTTGGTAATATTTTAAGTAATTAATTTTGTATTACTTTCTAAAATAACTCTTCTTTCTGTTCAACCAGGAAGTAGTAATCTTTCTTGATAGGTAAATGTTCTATTTATAGTTTTCCCTTTCTAAGTAAATTTGAACAAGATATACTTTCATGATCCACATGTTTTATTTATTTAGAGATGTGGTGATTCATGATTACTTGCAAAGAATAAGATAATATTTTTATTATAATAGTGGAGCCGGGCGTGGTGGCACATGCCTGTAATCCCAGCACTTGGGAGGCTGAGGATCAGGGTGAGTTTGAGACCAGCCTGGGCCACAAAAGTGAGTTTAAGGCCAGCCTGAAATGTATAGTGAGACCCTGACTCAAAAAGACAAAAAAAAAAAAAAAAAAAAAAAAAAAAAAAAAAAAAAAAGAATAGTGGGCAGTATTATTACTTTTACAATAAAATTATTGGTTATTTCTCCTTTATAAAAAGAAAGGACAAATAAAATTAGATAAAATTTAATAAAAGTAGTGCTGGCTAGATGGCTCGGTGGGCTACAGCACCTGTTAGGCAGAGCGCAACAGCTGGGGTTTGATCCCTGGTACCACAAGCAGTGCTGGCCCTGCCCCTGGGGTGCACTGAAATAGACTGGGTATGGTGGCACGCACCTGTAATCCCAGAGCTTGGGAGGCTGAAAACAGGAGAATCACTAGGAATCCAATCTATGTAGTGAGCGCCTGTACTATATACAAAAAAAAAAAAAAAAAAGTATTTGTTGCTATTCTTTATTATAGAATTGCTGATCTAAATTGCTAGATCAGTGTAACGTTATCCTGTATTGGCACTGAAAAGCTGGTGAACCAAACACAGCTATGTGCCATCTTTGGAGCTCATCTCTGCCCATATTCACCAGGTATAAGTGCACACATGAGAATATACTAAATTTTTATTCTGACAGAGAAGAAAATTTAGTAGAAACACACCGAAAATCCAACGCAGGATGACTTTTTGTTTTGTAATAGGATAAATTATCTTATGTAACTCATGTAATCTCTATGAAAATTATTTGCATAATGATGTCCTGTAAACCAGGGCCTATCTATCTATCTATCCCACAGGGGTGTGGTCAAGAGCTAAGTGACTCAACAGAATACAGTTGCAATCATGAGGAGGTGAGGAATAACCCTTTAGAAGTACCTGAAGGTTCACCTTTGAGGACCTACGCTATGCTAGTGCATGTCGGGCGTGATTCTAGCTAAATAAATAAATAAATAAATAAATAAATAAATAAATAAATAAATAAATAAATAAATGAATGAGACAAAGTGAGACAAGTGTGCACTTGAGGCTTTGTTGCCTCCACATCAGAGACAAGAAAACACGAGTGATGCGTCAGATGATGGCGAGTGATAGGAGAAAAAAATGCAGGACGGCGACGGGAGACCAGCATGGCATTCCTGGAACAGCGGCGGACTGGAAGGAGGCCAACTCAGAGCACCTGAGCCAGAGCCGATGAAGTATGAGACTGCGCAGTGTGCATGGCTCCGGGGTGTGACCACGCTTCCAACTCGAAGGACTACAGCAGGAGGCCGCGCAGGTTTGCTTCAAGTGAAATTAAACTGGAGAGAAGCAGAGAGGAAAGTGTCGACATTTAAAAGTAGGTCACAACATCTGAGAGTAGAAACAAATATGTTTTCTGAAATAATTCAAATTATTCCTGTATCAAAAATAGTAGTTATGGTCTGGGGATATAGCTCAGTGGCACAGAGCCTGCCTGGCAGATGCGAGGTCCTAGGTTCTATGCCCAGTGCCATATACGTAGTAGTAGTGGCACATGCCTGGAGATCGAGCATCCCGGAATTTCAGACACAGAGGCAGGAGGATCACTTCAAGTTTAGGGCCAGCTGGAGACTAAGTAACGAGTGCAGGGCCACCCTGAACGAGAAAGGGAGATCCTGTCTCAAAAACAAAATCAAAACGAAGCAAAAATGGAATACTCATGAAGGAAGACAGAGCTTTCAGACTTCTTTATTCATCTTCAAGGTTTCATTATTAATATCCTGTGGGTTACTTGAGAGAGATGTCGAGACATAAAGTGCTTGAAGCCTCCAAAGTTTAAGACCTGGACCTAACTGCTGCTTTATCGTTTTTCCATTTTTCACATCAGAATGTGTCTCCCCACACCCTGATTCACACCTCATTTGTCACAACTGCAGTTCCATTAAGGACACCGGTTATTTCCTCAAGCTATATATCTGCTTTTCTTTTGGCCTTTTGCCGGCGCATACAACAAAACGGGATCGCAATTCCGTCTATAGTCTGACAACAGATTGGGCCGAGTGGGACTATTGCTCTTCACCCATGGGTGCTGATCATGAAGCCTAAGCTTGCCTCCTTCTGGCAACCAGATCTGGCTGCTGGCTCGCACTTCGTCACAGGCAGATCGCCTCCAAGTGCCTGTGCGCTAGTCTTTCACATCCTGTCTTGTACAGATGGATTTTCTTGGACACAAGTCCAATGCTAAATCCAATTCTATTAAGCTTCATTTTGCTAGATTTATCCCTAAGACAGGTCATCAAGGTCTTTCCAATTGCTGATTCTGCTATGAAACTTCTCAGATGCGACTTGCAGCCAAAACTCTACTTTCTGCAAATCCTTTGAAGTAAAGTAATCCTCTATTTAGTCAGTGATAGTTGCAAAGGAATTCGCCTAGCTCTAACATTGGAATTTCCCTCTCAACTGTTTTGTTCGTTGTTACCTAGAATACAAAATGTTAATATCTAAAACATATTCCAAGTTTTGGCGCTGTGCCTTTCAGGTGACATTCAAAGTATTACAGAGGCTTTTTAACTGGAAAACAAAACCTTTGAAGAAAGGAAACATAAAATTAAGTGGAGTTCTTAAAACATTATCTTCTTTTATTTACTTATTTATTTTGTCTTTTTGAGACAGGGTCTCATTATGCAGTTCAGGCTGGCCTTGAGCTCACTTTTGTAGCACAGTCTGGTCTCGAACTTGCGCTAATCCTCCTGTCTCAGCCCCCCGAGTGCTGGGATTACAGATATGCGATAGCACTCCTGGCTAAACAGTATTCTTGATGTAATGAAACATAAGTTGGAGTGAGTAGTAGGAATTAATTTACTGTAAGCTACAGTTTTGTTAAAATAAATCTGTCTATATTTTCTTTCAGATAAAATGCTATGTGATGCAATTTTATTAAAATGTCTTAGTTACAAATAAATATTAATTTTAAAATTTGAAGATCAATACTAATATATATATATATATATATATATATATATATATATGCTGTAATTGCCACTAGTATTTATATATGGAACTATGAGATGTTTAAGTAAGTTTTAACTTCACCTGAAGACTGTTTAACTGATATTACAGATTCCTCTCACACATATAATCTTATAGCAATGTTTGCCTGTGTGCTTGTTTCCCTAAGAATCCTTATTGTCCTCCTTATAAAAAAGGGAATGTTGAATTATCCTTGCATCAGCAATCATTTGGACATTCAAAGTGACCTTCTCTTAGCATGTGTTCTGTGCTCAGCACTAAGCACTGCATATTTCATGAAACTTTTCCTTAATCTTTATTTAAAATTTAGGCTTCATTTTATTGGTTCTTTAATATATGATATATATATATATATATATATATATATATATATATATATATACACACACACACACACATCCTTCTTCCAAGTCAAGAAATTCTCTTCATTGAAGCTATTCACTTTGTATAAGTAAGTAAGGAAGAGTAGCTATTCTAAAATACCCCCCAGTATGTTTGCTCAAGGGGCCAGGGTGTACCTGTTATTTCTGGACACCAGGCTAGAGTGCTTCCCTCCATCCCAGTGTGGAACCTGAATTAACTAATACTGAAGTCAAGCTCTGTTCAATAGACTACTTCCTTTCTATGAAAAGCTGTCTTTCTCAGATCTCCTGTGCTTCCTCTTCTGGGGAAACTCATTCTCTGATCTTCACTTGAATGTGTGTTGACCTTCAGGTCTCCTAGGCGGGTCTACCCCCGTTCTCTGTGAGTTTTCTTCTGGTGTGAGGTTGCTTTTATCACATTTTCAGGAAAAAGCCAGGTTTTCATCTTCTTTTTTTCTGCTGAGTGCATCAGATCCTAGAAATATTTCCCTGAAGCATTGTTACTGAGACCTCTGGTCCTGCCATCATATTTTGAATGACCACACAAAGGAAATGTTTCTTTTTGTCTACAAGAGTTCGATTAAGTTATTTTAAAAGCAACACATGAACCTGTAGAAAAACATGTCAACTGAGGTACAAGTAAAACAGCAAATATGTCATAAATACCTCTAGTCAGGGAGAAAAAGCATATGGTCCTATAATTTAGAAGAAACAGCCAGAGATAGTATCCTTGGAGCATGGCATATACAAGTGCAAGAGGATTTCTATCGAGGATGAGTGGCAATGCAACAAGAGGCTGAGGATAGTGACAAGGCTTCAAAAAGCCTGACAATAAAACCATCTCTTTCCTCTAACGCTATTTCCAGCAGTCACTGGGAAAAGTCATTATTACATATACTGTATTATATATTATATAAAAGATTTGTCATTGCTATTTGCTTATTCAGAGTGAAATATTTATTTCATTCTATGAAATCCTACACAAATAGCATGAACAAAAATCAAATAAAGAAACAACAAAGAGCCTGTTTGTGTCTTTGTTTTCTGACTCATACCTCAATTCTAATGCTTAAAGGAAATTTCTTTCTGAGCTGCATCTGTTATTTCTACCATCTACTGAGTTTCCAGCGTTGTCAATGCGTGCTCTAAAGGCTTCTCTTTGTTCCTGCTGCCATTCTTTTAGCAAGTTAGCAATCAACTGGACAAAAGGAATATATCTATTTAATCTTTGCAAGTATTATCAGAAAAAAAATACTTTATAATTTATTATTTAAGGAAATTTATAAAGTTATTATCTTCATTTGGTATTTTGCAAAGGGAATAATTTAATATAGGACACATAATCTATAGAGTTCTTTTGTAATAGTAATCCAAAGAATCACATGCAAAGAGAGTATAGGAAATCTTTCCACACACTGAAGACAGAAGGACTCAGCTGAGGACTTGGATTCTACAATACTGTCCTGCATGAGTTCAACTGAAGACCTAGAACTCATAACAGTGCCTCTCCCAAGGCCATCTGGAGGCCCAGAGGAAAGGACAAATGTCTTTTGTAGGCCTTTTCATGGATCTGAACTAGGAAGGCCCAAGGTCAGTGGTGAAAGATAGAAATTCTGTGCCAGTGGGATGAAGGGTCTGTGCTAGCAGGCTGAAGAATCTGAATATACACAGCACTGTATTAAAAGACCTGATGGAGTGAAGAAATGGATGAAGACTCTCTTCATTAAGATTACATACCCATGTGGGCTGCTGAGATGGCTCAGTTATCTAAAGCATCTTCTTATGCAAGCTTAGGCAACCACAAGGACCGCAGTTCATCCCCAGCACCACATGCCGCGCCAGCCCCTCCCCCAGAGCAGGCTGAGCCGGCCATAACATAAAAAAAAAAAAAAAAAAAAAAAAAAAAAAAAAAAAAAAAAAAAAAAAAAAAAAAAAAAAAAAAAAAAAAAAAAAAAAAAAAAAAAAAAAAAAAAAAAAAAAAAAAAAAAAAAAAAAAAAAAATTAAAAAAAGATTATATACACATGTGTAAGAACACACACCACACACACACACACACACACCGAGAGAGAGAGAGAGAGAGAGAGAGAGAGAGAGAGAGAGAGAGAGATCCTGATCACATGTTAAAGCATATGTCATTTTTAACGTATCAATGAATCAAATTGCATTTGGAGACTATTCCTAATGGAAACTTCACCTCAGTAATATTTACAAGATTTGACTGTTATAGAGAGTTAGAATTAATATTCAACTGTCACATATAAAGCGACAGCATACAATACAAAAAGTATCTTTACTTGTGGAGAAAAATGAGACAATTCACTTTTGGAGGTGTCTTCATTCATGGAATGCACAAAAGGCCCATGTAACAACTGTGAAACATAATCAGTACAGTTGAAATGATAGCATGATCCATTAAAATCTTTCTTTATTTCTTTATTATAATTATCTGAGATATTTGAGTGTTGTTAACACATATGTACCTATTTTTTTTTTTTTTTTTTTTTTTTTTTTGCCAGTGTCTTGTTCAATAGGATGTACTACAAAGCTGATTCAAATAGCTGCAGAATTATAAATGTTAAAACCAGGTGGGGAAAATATCATTCATTCAGACACACAAAAGATATTATAAATATATCAAAACAACTAAATATTTGTCTTTGCAGATGTTTGTCTTTCCACAGAAGCTAAAGAGCAGTAATATGTTTTAAAATACCTATGTTGAAGAGATAAAATGAAAGGCTGATACTAATAAATAGGAGAGGATATCTTTTGCAAAATGGAATGGAACCTATGGGGACATTAATGGAATTTTTTTTAATGCCACTCTGTTGAATTTTATGTTGTCATATTAAAACAAGAATTCTAATTATTTGACAAATTCTAGTGGAAAAAAGGAAGATAGAAAAGCTTCTAACATTTCAGGGCCAAGTTTTAGACTCTAGAGTTTGTGATGCATTCTGTTTTTTACTTACTACACAAGAAGCTAAAATCTTGTCCTAATAGTAGCTTTCATGGCCATAGTCAAATAGTATTACTTCTTTGTTGGCTTTCTCTTTCCTAACATTGTCTCTACTAACTTACTGCCTAAAATCATTTCATTGAATTTCAATTTGAAACAAAAACACAGAATAAACTCTGGTGAATATCATCACATTTTCATTGCTGCTTTCAATTTCAAGACAGTATGATTGTCTTTATTTAAAACTATCGGGAAAATGAATTTATAGCATCCTCTCTGAAATTCACGTATTAGAGTTCACAAACCTATACTTACAAATAGTATATAACTGAAAACTTTATAAAATCCAATATAAACTGAGAATGATTTAATTAATTATTCTCTGTAATTACAAATACCTGGTGGCTTCAGTGACCTATATTATCAAATATTGATTCCATAAGACATACGTTTGTCTGTGTGAATTAATGTGTGTGTTTCTTAGGACATTATTTAAGAATTATTTGGTATTTCTTGGTGGTCAGAAAATCTGCATTGAATATCAGTGCTTGAAGTTATAGTCTTTTGTGATGATAAAGAGAAAATATAGAAAAGTTAAATTCTTACTTAGGCATTTTGTTTTTCTCCATTATTTGATTGTTCGAAGTTCTTGAGAAAATAAAAGAGAATTAACGAGGAAAATTTGGAATGCACAAATCATAAAAGCAATGATACTTGAGACATTGAAACAGGTTTCAACATTAAAAGCAAGAGACAAGTTTCATTCAGAGAATAGCAGATTCAGTCTCTTAAGAGATTATGTTGTAGTTGAATAAATAGAAAATGGGCTAAGTGAAATACTTTTATGACTTTACGACTTCAGAATTATGACTCCCTTCAAAAATCTAATATATCAAAGTTATATTTACCAGATGAGTATTGTTACAACAAAAGCTTATGAAAAATCAAGTCAGTCAAAAAAGACAAGGTGTTAGATTTTGAGCTATGCGTCCTTCCTTACGATGTCTCTGCTTTTCCAGGGTCTCTGTTGAGCACCTTTTCTGCCATTAGCTTCCCTTTGAACTTCTCCATCTTCACCTGATGGCTTATTTCACTTGCATAATCTCCACTTAACCTTTACTATTGCACATCCCAAAAGAAATCAGCATCAGTCAACTCATCCAGGAGAACAAAGGGAAGATGGTGCAGAAAATATGTAGCGGAAGTGCATGTTAAGAATATGATAATTGAACAGATGTTAAGCTACATAAGAAAAGATCGAAATGTATTAATAAATCAACCAAACAGAAGTTGTAAAGACAGAAAACAGAAGAGTGTAGCTGCAGCTAAGTAAACATTTTTCTTTTATTTCCACCTTTGATCATATGTGATTTGTTAATAAGCTTGAATTTCTTCAGTCACTCAATCATAGCCCCAGCTGACTTTTGATAATACCAGAACCACTGACCAGTCCTAAGAAAGTTTTTCTGTGAAGTACATGTAGTTAGCTGTTAGGGTAAACGTGAGTTTTATCAATTGTGAGAACATTAGCAATTTTTTATTTCTTATTTTGATTTCTATTTTTTATTCATTTAAGTTTTTGTTTTTAGTGCCAAGGACCAAACTCAGAGTTTCCAGTTTGCTAGGTAAGTGTTCTACTGCTGAGCTAAATCTCCAGCTCCCCTCTACTTTTTTTGTCATATTTCTCTGTACTGCTCAATTTACATAGTGTTGGTCTCAGTGACAGTTGACATCTGGCAGCACTCATTAAGACAAGAAGCTGGGGAGAACAACCTCCTTGGGAGCCCCTCCTGTCCCCCTCTCAGACAGGAGTTTTCTCTCTCCTTCCCTCAATAAATATGTTCTGCTCATTAAAAAAAGAAAAGAAAAAGATGCAAAGGTGGGAGAGATGAAGGTGTGTCCACTGCTGCAAAAGATCTCAGCCTCAGTGGGGCCAGGGTAGCTGAGGACAAGCAGGTCATTCCACAGAAGCATGAGGTAAAATGCTCAAAATCTCTGAAGCCAGTCACCGTGGATGCACTGACTCAAAATCTACACCATTCAGGACAGGTGGCAGTGTACCCAGTCACCTGTGGCGGTGACAGAATAGCAGATACTGGGGCTCTCAGAAGGTGATACTAGGCAATTGCTTTTGTCATACATTAGATAGGCACCTGTATTATGTACTGATGCCCTTCAATCAAATTTAGAAAATCAAGACATTATTTGGAAATCGTGAGAAGGATTTAATCACTCATTTACACTATGATATTGGGGCCAGGGAGATAGCTCAGGGGCACAAGTGCCTGCCTGGTGCAAGGTCCTGAGTTTGATCCTTGGTTCTGCCAAAAAAAAAAAAAAAAGAAAAGATATATATGTCTGGTCATCGGAATATGAGGAAACTGGCCCAGATTTTTAAAGTTGTTTTGTTTAATTAGGAAAGGGTTGATTATATATGACCTGTTAAATTCCAATTTACATTAATTAATGGTAAGTATTTTATGAAATATCCAGTTTTTCTAAATATTCAGAAGTGCCTGATACCTGGTGCAGAAGAGATGTAACAAAATGACAAGTTTTGCAATGCTTCTCTTCATTAAAACTCACAGGAATTGTTACCTTGTGTGGAAAATAGCCAAGCCCTTTCTTGGGTGACACACTCTGTGTCATTCCTGGTCTCTCAGAAGAGAAGTAAATCGAATGAGTGTTGCGCTGGCGTTGTCACAGCGAGGCAGCAGTACCCACCCTCCTATGTGTGAGTGCTCTGTTTCACCTTTTCTGTGCAGCTTATGTGAGGGAAACATTAATCCTAGTGTACAGCATCTGATATTAGTAGAAATTAAAGATGTTTCCAGTGTGTAAGAAAAGTGGAGATAGTAAATTGGAAGTTTTATGTATCTTGTGACAGAAACCTAAGAAAAGATTATCTTTAGAAAGCGTGAGCATTATAGCCCACTCAGGAAAGGATTCTAGGACAGAATGTTCGTATTTTGAAGATACTGTAAAATCTTAACTATTATCACATATATGCAGCTTATTTAAAATTAATATACATGTATTATGTTGGATATAATTAGAGAAATTGAGTCATTTCTTATCACAATTACTCTTATCTAGATGTTTAGAAGTGCGCTGTGGGTGATAAACATGAAGGTAATAAAACGTCGATGTGCACATACAGTTATATCTTGGTTCATGCATGCTTTTGTCTTTAAGCAGTTTGGCTCACAAACACAGCTCTTTGGAAAAATGTGGTTTCCTTTGTGAAGTCTATACTGGCTATGGAAAGGCTCACAGTTACAATTACTGAATAAACGCAAATGGGACTATCTTTTCCAAAATTGTGGAAAAGATTTTTTGCAAGTGGTTGAACAGAGGAGGAGCCATGTTATAGCTACCCAGAGGATAATCAACTAAAAACACAGATAACTGGGGGAAGGGGTTGCATACGTTCTGGTGCTGAAATCAATGTGAAATAAGAGACTTGTAGATCGAACAAAATATAGATACAGGACTTAATAGAACATTGATCCAACACACAGGGCTGCTGTGGTATCGCCCACCTGCAGACAGAAAAGGACGACCATGCTAGAAGATTTTAAATAAGAAAAGAAAAAATAAATAAAAATAGATAAGCTAAAATAGTGCATTTAACTCAAGCCACACAGGACAGACTTGAGATATAGCATTCCTTCCTCCGTAACCTTCCCCTAACAGAGCACATTGCACCAGAGCAGCAAATCCTGCCAGCACCCAGGTGCAAGTGAACTGTTTCTTCCCAGACAAGCCACGCGGTATAAAGTAATTAGGGAATGCAAGAGCAGAGCTTCAACCCACAGCAACCCACCGCACCTCTCCCTGCAGCAAGCGGCGTGAGCGACAGACATGTGCGAGTGCTAACAAGAAAAAAGAAACTATGGAAGGACCAGGAAGAGCCAGACATACATGAGACGGGCGGAAGCTTCGTGCTGTCTCTGTCTGAGAATGCTACAGCAACCAGGAGAGGGACACAGACAAAAAGGGTGAGGAAGGGGTGGACCGCCAAGGTAAATGAAGAGGGCTACTGGTTGAAAACCCTGCCCCCCACTCTCCACGTCCAGAGACCAATATCAGCCGGCCATCTGGCACCAACTCTACTACAGGCTTGGCGGGATTAGTCATCAGTTTCCAGCTGACTTGGACGGTACTATAGAACTGTGGGCATCAGAGGCATTTTCTTATTTTCTTCTTTCACTTATGTTGCTTCTTTATCCTTTTATTTGTTTATTTATTTGTTTAGTTTTATTTTTCTTCTATTCTATTAAGCTTCTTTCTGCCATTCCTCAACTAGCTGTTTGGAGCTTAAGGTATTTTATTTGAATGAACATGACCTCTAGTCTTCCTGGTTATTTTGATCATTTTTGTCTTACTTCTTCATTCTTTCTCCCTAGCTTTCTTCAATAGTTCCACAAAAGTTGCACGACAATAGCAGGCTTCTCTCTACTATATTTCTCTTCATTTATCTATCCATTTTGTGCCCTGTTTCTTTGCAATTTCCCCACCACAGGGTTACACTACTCTATCAAGGATAAACTATTTGCATAAAAGTTGCTGATTTATGTTAGATTTTGTCATATAAATATGTCTTAAGACTATAGTTATAGGGACCAAATTAATAGTTATGATAGTTAGCAATTTCCAAACTCTACTTGATGCCATTATTGCTGCTAATTGTAGTACTTTAACCAGAATATTACACCTTTTGTAATCAATTGTTCTCCCTTCTGTACCAATAGTCTGACTGTCTGAGGTTATAGCCATCTCTATAGTTCAGTATCAAAGTTCTGGATCCTAAGCCACATACATTGAAGCATCTCATGCTTCATAAATTGGGAAGGAAAGACCTTGGGACAGATACAGAAAACATGAACATCTTACACCTACAAGACACTGCTGAAGTGTAGCTATTTCCTATAGAAACTTTTATACTAAAATTAAAGCTAACTACTACAAGAAATTTACAAACATTAACAAAGAAAAAATAATGTCAAATGACAAGACACAAAAGCAAAATCCAACCCCAGACCTCCAGCCTACCCAGCATGATGGCAGGGATTGAGAAAGAGGAAATCAGGAAAGAAAAGTCTCAGATTTCAGAAATGACAGCAGAAGTTCAAAAATATATGCATATTTTTTGGCCAAAGAAAAGATGAGGAGGAGCTTAATGAAGGGCTTAATCAGCAGATCTAGTGCAGAAGTAGATTAAAAAATAAATAGACAAACAAACACAAAAACCCCAAAGAACCATAGGAAAATGATGCAAGCTCTTATTGTCCAACACAGGAAACAAATGCAATCAATAAAACAGATTCAAGCATTTATACATTTAATTAAAAAACCATTGAGGGTTTAAAAAACCAAGTGAAAGACAGTGAAGACAAAGTAGCAAATATAGAAAGCATGTTTGTCACTAGTAATCACAAAAACAAAGAACCATAAAAAAATAACAAAGGATCATGAAAAAAGCAACCCCAAACTGCTAGATGATGCAAAGAAAAACAACACAATATTGATTGCAGTCAATGAAAAATAGTATTCAGCACAAATGACATAAAAAATCTCTTCACCGAAGTAATGCCAAAAAATGTCCCAAGGATGTATAAAGAATTTGACATATACATAAATGAACCATGTAAAATCTAGTTTAGCCATGACCAAAATAAATCTACACCAAGGCATATAAGGCATATAATAAACCACAATGCCAGAAACTTATCACAAGAACAGAATATTAAAAGCTATTACAAAAAAAAAATCACCTATACTGGGAAGCCAATGAGAAGCACGGCAGATTGTCAACACAAACTTTCAAGCTTAGAATAGCTTGGAATAAAGTAGTCCAAGTTCTGAAAGAACATGGCTTCTCACACAAACTGGCTCACCCTGAAGGACTATCTTTAAGAATAAATGGAGAAGGTCCCTGAATAACAAGTCTAATCACACCAATGACCACCCCTTTCTCTGTGCCAGTTGGTTACTTTTCTCTTATCACTGAGACAAAATACTCAATGACTAAAATTAAGGAAGGAATAATTTATTTGCCTTAGGGGTTGGGGACATTTCAGTCCAAAATGAAGTGTTCCCAAGGCAAGGTGGCATGGTAAACAGGAAGCCATGCACAGCAGTGGAAGGGAGCAAAAGCCACAAGAGCAGAGGATAGGCCAGACCTCTTTTCCTCACTTATTTTTTGTGCAGTTGGGGTGGGGCATGCAGCACTCCCTGTATCCAAGGCTTCCTCTTGCTCACATTCCAAGTGTTTACAAAGCCAGGATCCTAGCCCCTATCTAAGCCAATTAGTGTAACTTCTAAGCTTCTCAAGTTGACACAATGAGCATCCTAGAGTAGCAAGTCATGTCCTCCACACCCTGGGACGAAAAACCGATAAGTTACTTTGTTAACTTCTCAAGTTTACAGAATGTATCAATTAAAAAGTAAAAAAAAAAAATCTGTATTGAAAAACTACAACATCTTTAAGAAGAGATTGAAAAGGATGTTATAAAATCAACAGATATCCCTTAATCTTCAGTATGAAGATCCAATATATTGAAAATAGCCATATTCCAAAATTGCTATACAGAGTTGATGCAAATCCAATCATCATGCCATTAACATGCTTCACAGAACTAGAGAAAATTTACAACAGTTTATTTGGAACATGAAGCAACCTAAAAGACAAAAACCAGTTTTGAGCAATGAAACCAAGACAGGGGAAATCACAATCATCGACTTGAAATAATACTGAAAAGCTCCTGTGATAAAAACAGCATGGCACTGGCCAAAAACAGAGATAAAATTGAAACAAAAACCACAAAACTAAACATACTAAGGCTGTGGGGAAAAGTAACATTTCCCCACTATTGGTGGGAGTGTAGCCCAGTACAACCTCTGTGAAAATTAGTGTTGAGACTCCTCAAAAAACTAGCATGAGAGAGCCGGGCGTGGTGGCGCACGCCTGTAATCCCAGCACTCGGGAGGCTGAGGCAGGAGGATTGATGCAAGTTCGAGACCAGCCTGGGCTACAAAAGTGAGCTCAGGACCAGCCTCAACTGCATAGTGAGACCCTGTCTTAAAAAAAAAAAAAAAAGACAAAAAAAAAAAAAACTAGCATGAGAAAGAGTCTTTGTAGAGTACAACTGTGCAATTTATTCAATGTCAACACGCCTCTAATGGATGATTTAAGTTTTGATTCAAAATACCTATAGTGGGGCCTGGCAGGATGGCTCAGTCATCTAAAGCGCCTGCAGGTGGCTGCAGGGACCGCGGTTCAATTCCAGGTACCACATGCTGCGCCAGCCCTGCCCTCAGGGCAGGCTAAGCCGGCCAGAAAAATAAATAAACGAAGTTCTGAAACAAGAAAAAAAATAAAATTATTAAAAAATAAAAAATACCTATAGTTTATTGATATTTGAAGCTCACCTATATAAAAATAACGGGCTAATTGAAGCCCTTTAAGTATGTTAAATATGGTTCTGCAGAGTCATGATTGAATTTTTAGAATGAAGTGGTCAAACCTGATATCTTGCAGTGTACAATGACTCTTTGTGGGTAGCAGAAAAGAAAGTGACCTTGGGCTGCTAAGTGTGTTCAGATTGAGTAACCATTGTTCTATATGTAGATTTTAGTTAATATAGCTGATCATCTAAATTAAGTTGCAATGATCCAATTGTGCCAGAAATAGTAAAACATTCTGGTGTAAACAACCTTTTTGTTTTTTTCTGGTAGTGACTTTCCGTAAAAGCCACCTCTGCAGTGGTTCTCAACTTTTTAATGCCGTGACCCCACAATGTAATTTCTCATGTTGTGGTGACCCCCAAACCAAAAAATAATTTTGGTGGCTACTTCAAAACTATAATTTTGCTACAGTTAGGATTCGGAGTGGCTTTAGGCGACCCCTGTTTTTTGGTTGTTCGACCCCCGTCAGGGTCGCGACCCACAGGTTGAGAACCGCTGTTAACTTAGAGCTATATGTGGTCTGAACTTAGTCTCTGAAACATCTAGAAGTTAGGGAAGACTGTTCTTTGTGATAATCTCCATATGTGGAAGAGAGCAGCAGATTATAATCATAGATCTGTCTGAATTTTTGTGAAAGTATGTTGGATTATTGGACATAAAATTCATACTCTACTACATGATATCTAAGCTTTAGAGATGTCATAAGTTGCCAATGTATGATAAAAAGGGAGAGATAGTAAATTATCCCAATTTACAAGCATCTTTTTGTATAGCTAGTGGAAAAGATGCAAATTAGACATTCCTTGGTTCCATAGACCCTGTGCAGTCAGTAAGGGACTTACGGTAATGTTGGCAGCAGCAGGGACTAAGAATCATAGGAGCAGGAAAGGGTGCTGTGCTCAGGTTTACATTTCATTGAGAGCAATTTAATGTGTGAACCTTTTCTAGCTGTGCTACAGGAATATGTTAATAATTCAATTGAAGTATACCTTCCTATAAATACCATAATAGTAAAGAGCCCATTACTCTCAGATACATGTGTAGTGGACTTTGTTATTTTCTGTCTTGATTTCAATTGAGCATTAAAAGAATGTAGTGTTTGAATTATAACTCAGCTCAGTCTTCTATCTAGAGGACTGTTGCTGTTTTCATCTTCAGTGAAACTTTTGTCCCCAAGAAAGGTAGAAATGTGATTTCTTGTAACACATTGAGTTACTGTAGTGCATTCATGGTTATAAAAGAAATGCTCTGGTAGCTTTGAGACTTTTAATTAATGAATATTCATGATGTGTAGAAAAGCATGAACACACTGTACAATCTCAGTCACATAAAGTGATGTGTTGTACTGTACATGTGGGATCTGGAGGGGCACATCCTTTCAAGATGCCTGTACTGCAAAGGACTTGGTTCTTTGTTCTTCTTATTTTGCTTCTTTAATACAAATGTTAATGTTTTAAAACACTAATGCTATTTTTAATCCTTTTTCAGTTAAATAATTGAGAGCAGATAGTAAAATCCACCACCTCAAGAACACTAGTCCCAATTCAAGTATTGAATATTCAAGTGTGATGACCGGTTATTACGTTGCACCATGAAGAAACGAATTTAATTATCATAAACAACTCTTCTAAAATACTGATGTGAAAGTCTCAAATGCAATTTATTTTTATTTCTGCATAATAAATTAAATACTATTTAATGATATTATGCAACCTTTTTATGTTTTTAGAACAAGATCTCCAGGGTCTCCCTAAACAGATCAGACTTGTAGTGATCCTCCTGTTTTCAGCCTCCCAAGCGCTGGGCTTACAGGTGTTCACCAGCACTCCCACTCTTGCTTACCCTCTCAGAAAATCCCAGGGGCAGGGCCAGCACAGCATGCCAGGCATTGAATCCTGGTCACTGAGATGGCCTAAGCAGGTATTTTAGTTTGTTATTGTACATCTTTCAAATAATTTAAAATACTGTGAGCTTATAATGGACAAGTTACTTTTCAATAGTGCTATCAAGTCAAGGTAAACAAGTTCAGTATGTATTTTTTAGTTTTTTATTTTTTATTTTTATTTTTTTTGTGGTACCAGCAATTGAACTCAGGACCTTGCACTTGCCAGGCAAGCACTTATTCTAACACTGGTCTTTCTCCCTAGTGCCTGTACTGTTTTGTAATATTGAAAATAAAATGTTTTTACCATCTGTTTAGGTAAACAGAATAAATATACCTACTTATATTTGTTAGTAGAATCTATCAAATCATACTTTGGAAATATTAGTACCTCTTCATATTTGTAAAGATCCTTACAGAATCAAAATTTGTTTTTCATTCAAATTAAAGGCACTGAAAGAAATAATTGCTGGTCTTAATAGTGGGTGGAGTAAAGAAAGAAGTTTTATTTTAAAATCAAGGATGTTCAGCTGGGGAGAGAGCTCAGCAGTTTAAAGGCCTGCCTGACTAGCACAGGACCCAGTTCAGTCCTTCATACCGCATGCTATGCCACCGTGGTGACCACTGAAACTGGGCATGGTAGTGTACTGTATGTTATTCCAGCACATGGGAGGCTGAGACAGAAGAATCACTATGAATCCATGCTGTGTAGCAAGACCCTGTACCAAAGTAATTGATTAATTAATGAACAAAATTTTAAAAAGATGTTTGCATTTGTCTTTACATAATGAAATCTAGTTAAAATAGAATGATTCATCTCTTTACCCAAAGGATCTACAGCTTTATTAAAGATAAATATATCAACAAAATTTTCCTCTATAGATTCAGTTTACAGATTATATATATATAATGATATAAAAACATCACTATTTGGAACATAATTAGTCCTATCTTATATACATGTTAAAAATTACAAGAGTTCCCAATAATAATCTGCTACATTTCAGAGTGTATAAAATCATTATTTAGCTAACCTGACTTTCATTTTTATGGGCATTGTTCTTTAAGATGATACTGACTGGAAATAAGAACCTTATTTTATAGTTTAAACAGCTTGTTGCAGTTTTCGCATTTAGCATAAAGGATACTAACTCTGAATATTTAAAAAATTAGTATTTAAATATCGATGCTCACATTTTAATACCTAAATTACTCATTGAATAAACTTCAGTTTTTGAGAATTTTACCTCAAAATATTTCTTGAATCTTTGTTATTTCAAGTTATACTTATTCTAAACTAAATATGTGCCATAAACTGGCATGTTGCTGCATGCCTGCCATCCCAGCACTCAACAGGCTGAGGTAGGAGGACCATCGCAAGTTCAAGGCCAGCCTGGCCTGCACAGTGGGTTTAAGACTTCCTTAAGCTACACACTGAGATCTTTTCTCAATAAATAAATAAATAAATAAATAATACCTGTCATTATGAATCTTTTTACATAGTGTTTATCTATGTCCCAATTCGTAGTGATGCAACCCATAATGAATTATTTATGGTCACACAATTAAGAAAACAAAATAACTAATTCATTTCTTGTTCTGCCTCTCCATCTCAATTTTTGATGTAACAAACTTGGCACTCAAAGCTCAGCAAAAAAAATGAAGATGCAATTCTAAACTTATACTGAAGTATACCAGAGTTTCAATTTATTGGAAATATGACATTATTTTTAATAAAACACATTTTTATTTAGGGTTTGTTACATGTAATTTGTTCAACATTCAGTGAGGTCAACTTAATGCGGTTCTTTGCCACCAATACAACCCCTTCTAAATGCACTAATACTTAATCCAGTTTTCTCATCTGCCCCTGGTTTCCTTTACTTGCCACCTGAGACAAACAATGATAGCTGCAAGGTGTCAGGAACCACGGGTCCAAATTTCTTTCAGAAATTTACTTTAGGAATATTGAAGTCCAATAGTAAAAAGTTGTCTTAGTTACTTTTTACTCGTTGCTGGGACAAATACCCGAACCTCAAAGTGAAGGAAGGAAAGCTTTATTAGCTGACAGTTACTGGAGGTTTCAGTCCACATTCGGGCAGCCCAAGGCTGAGTGCAGCAGGACAGACAGCATCCAGTTCATGGTGGTGGAACAGCAGCAAAATGATGACAGAGGCAGCCAACCAAACAGGGCAGAAGAGAGCAACAGCCCTAGTCTGTCTCTCTGTCTCTCTTTTATTCCTGTCAGGCTCTCTGCCTTAGGATATCCACCTTAGACCACACCCATAGTCCCAGCCCTACTCAGGCCAATAATCCCATCAATACTAAAACACAATCCCAGGGATCATGGATCAAGTCTCAATCTATAAAAGTCCCTGCCCAATGACTACATGAGGCTTTGGGGGGACAACTAGATATAAACCATGATAAAAGTATTCATATTTTGGCATACAGTTGAAATTCTATATTATTGTTCAGTCTTGCATTTGTCATATTTGAAGTCAACATTTTCATTACTCTTGAGAAAAAATATTACAGAGTCCACTGTCATTGCTGAAATACATTTCTTGGGAGGGAAACACTGCATGTGGCCTTAGCCATATTGATCAACCATGCACACCCAGCATTGCTGATCACCCCTGTCTGGGGTGAGACTCTTGAATTCTTAGAGTGCAAAACAGGTTCCTACACTCTGGATATTTTAGAATGCTAAGGTTTAGAGAGTAATATTGGTGTACTTACTTTTTTCATGGCTGAGACATAATACATGACATCCACGAGTTAGAGGAGAAAATTTATTTTGGCCCACAGTTAGTAGAGCGTTGAGTCTGTTGTCAGCTGGCTCCACGGCAGGAGGATGTGGAGGAGTGCCGTTACAGAGAGAAGCAATTTGTGATATGGCAGGGAGAAAGCAATGATCAGCTACACAGGCTGAGAACCTGTCTTTCACTTTTATTCCTACCAGGGGCTTTTAGCTGATACCACCATACCCAGGACAAGGCCACTATCTCGTATTCAAATGAAACCAGAAATACGCTAACCTCGTTTACTTACCACTCATTATAGTTCCAGCCACCCCCAAAATCCCTGTCTATAATACCTGAGACTTTGAGATCCATTTAGATACAGGTCATAACATTCTAAGTCTCGCCCCCAAAATAGTTTTGCACAACCCTTCATATCACAGGCACTTGGTCCATTTCTTAAGAATTACCAATGCCTTGGGCCAGGCTGAGAGTTCAGTGGACTAAAGCACCAGCTTTGACAGATGGCAGAGTCCGGTGTTAGAATCTCAGTACGCTGTGCCAGTCGCACCCCCAGGGCACACTGAGATGGTGATTGAGACTGAGCATGGTGGCACGCATCTATAATGCTAGCACTTGGGAGGCTGAAAACAGAAAAATCACTACAAGTCGGATCTATGAAGTGAGACCCTTTAGAATCTTTAGAACCTGTCTTAAATACAGAAAAAAAAAAAAAAAATCAGTGTCCTAATAATTTTAGCATTGCTGAGAGTCCAAACTCCAAAGAATCCCCTGAGATTTAGGATAAATTATTTGCTACGAGTCCCTCTACAATTAAAAAGAAAGATAAACACATAGCCAAGATAGAGCGACACAAGAAAAGCATTCTCACCCCGAAGGGGATAGAGAAAGAGAAAGAGATGTGACCAAAGAAAAACCAAAATTCAGCAGGAAGGACATTAAGTGTTACAGTCCCATGTCCAATATATAGAGTGAAATGAGGCAAGATATGAACTCCAAGGAGCTGTGCAGCTCTGCCCTGTGGTACTGGCACGCGTGGGCAGCCGTAGCTCCCCTGGCTCTTCTCTACGGCCAGCTAAACTCCGATGCTCCATGTGTCTGGCGTGTCCCGCCTTCTGGGATTTCCACTACACTTCAGGCCTCACTTCACAGCTACACCTACCCATGGCCCCCTAAACCTTCTTCAGAATTAAGTGGATGCTGTGCTTAACTCCACCACTCTTGTAGTAGGCATGCACTTAAAGCCATCTCCATGTGGATGATGCCAAAGTCTGTCACATCTGAAGCAGTAGCAAAATGCAGCCAAATTTTCTGTCAAATGAAAAATCCACATGAGCAAGTGTCCACCAGCCAATGTACAATTTCTTGAGTCTGGTCTTTGCCACATCTATTTCTATCAGAGGTTTTGGTCTCATGATCTTTGCCCGGAGTCTTCCACGAAACTCAACTTACAGAACTTCAGGACTGCTTCTTTAGCCAGCATATGCAAACATCTTGCAGTTCTAGCAAGCCAGTTCCAGAGGTTCTTCAACCACATTGCCAGGTAGCAGCAAAACAACAACTCCACTCCTGGTACCAAAATCTTCATTGGTACTTTCTTATTACTAGAGCACAGAACTACACGCCCATAAGTTAAGGCGAGAAAGGTTTATTCTGGCCTCCAATTTGTAGACGTTTCAATAAGTAGCCGACTAGTACCAAAGCATGTTAGCATGGTAAAGGGACATTACGGAGGAGAAAGAGTTCCTGGCATGGGAGGCAGAAGGCAGCCAGCAGCTGTGGCGGCAGCAGGAGAGAGACTGGCTTTCCCTTTTATCCCTAACAAGCTATTGATCTTTGAATTACGCTATCCATACCCAGGATAAGATTTCTATCTTCAGTTAATCCATTCAGTCATATGGAGAACTATGTTAATCACATTTAGTTATCACAAAAGCTTAGGCCAAGTGTTACCCACTATAGGGCGAATTTAAAAAATCCAACCTATGAGGGCAGGAGGCTTGAGGGAGCATCATAATGCAAGCCCTAACAAACACTGAGCTCTGAGCACAGTCTAGTGGGGCATGAAAGGATATTTTCTCCAAAACTTGTTATTTTGTATACAAAAGGAATCATATGTAAAAGTGTTTTTCTTTCAGAAAGCATTTGAAGTAATGGTGTTGTGACACTCATGAAATTTTACTGTCTTCTGTGATCCCAGGAGGTGTGACATAAAAATGCATTTGCTGCCTTAGGAGACTTTGTTTTAGGTTAGAGTGAAAGTATAGAGCTAGGACATCTTACCTCTCAGAGAAGACTCATCCTACAAAGAATGTAGTACAACTGAAAATTTCTTTAACGTCTTGTCCACAGTGAAGCAATAGGAGATATAGAGTGTGAAACAAGAGAGATTTGTACAATAATAATAATAATAAAGATTTGTTCATGGAAATTGTTCATGGAAAGTTGCTGTGAGCTCTACATCACCTAGAGCAAATAAAGGTCAAGGTGTTTCACTCATGCAATATTTAAAAAGGTAGGCTACAAGGAGATCAGAGAGTATAATATTTAACATATGTTATTTGAGGAAGCAAAGGGAATGCAGGACTTGGTTTCTGATTTCTACCTGGGAAACAGATTGACTAGAAGACACATTGTTAGCTCTCTGCAAAGATGAGGGAAAAGAAGAGGCAGAACTTCAGGATTTCCATGGACTCAAACATTTTTTGTGTCAGCTTCCAAAGACTCTTACAGAGAGTGGTGCCACAAAGAACAGAGGCTCAGAAAGAGCGCTCAGAGGATTACAGCTCCTGCTTAAGCAGATGCCGGGACCAGGGTTTGATCCCTGGCGTGCCATGCCAGCCCCACCCTTACAGTACACTGAGAGAGCAATTGAGACTGGGCATGGTGGCACACGCCTGTAACCCTAGCGCTTGGGAGGCTGAGAAACAGGAAGATCACTATAAGTCTGACCTGTGTAGTGAGATCCTATAGACCCTGCACAAGGTATATATAAAAAAATAAAATAATAAATAAATGAACAAGCAAATAAATAGATACTCTTGTGAATGTAGTTAGGGGAGTTCCTGAACAATATATCTATGAATGATCCTTTTACACACACTCACACACACACACACATACAACAGTGTCCTCTAAAATTAATTAGAAACATTGTTAACCTATAAAGTTGTGGAAGTATATGAGAGATTGTTTTTTTTAATTTATTCTTACATAGCTACATCTTTGAAGAAGTAAAATGTGAATACAAATTTTAGAAATTTAGTATAAAATGTTTGTAAATTTGAGAAGTGATAAAAGTTGCATATAATCTTTTTTTAACATTGGAGCAGGGACAAATTTTTTTATTTTATTATTATTATTTCCTTTGATGTATTTAGTACAGGGTCTATAGGATCTCACTATGTAGATTGGGCTTACAGTGATTCTCCTGTTTTCAGCCTCCCAAACACTGAGATTATAGGTATGTGCCACCATGCCCAGACTCAGCTACCTTCTCAGTGTGCCCTAGAGGCAGAGCCTATATGGCATGCAGGGGACTGAACCCCAATCACTGCGTTCTGCCTAAGCAGTCACTTTAGTCTGCTGAGCTATCTGGCCAACCCATTTGACTTTAACTTAAATTAGCAATCTCAATTATTAAAAAGAACTTAACATTCTAAGACTATAGTATTTACTATAGTAAATTTGTAATTTAAATTTTATTTTCATCCAATGTAATATTTTTAATGAAGGATGACAGGGAAAAATGAATATATATATATTTAATCCAGAGCCAGTGGTTAAATATCACAAACTAAGCAAAAAAAATAAGGGTATGTTGAAAGGCAAAGAATTGATTTTTTATTAAATTCCATGTTTCTTATGTTCAAAATATAGATTAAAATTGGGTGAGATCAGCTATGTGGCTCTATTTTACATTTCAATTTTATCTATTTATAAAGCATTGCTAAATTAAAAATGATTCAATAGAGAAACATAAAAATAGTCTTTGTCTTCTAAGCATATGATATCTTGTTTTGATTTTTGGTTTCAAATATGAGCCAATGCCACTTTCCGATCGTGTTGCCAATAAATACCCAATTGTGTTGAAGTAACCCTACTCTCCATCAATGTTTCCATCGTTGACATGACCAGAGAAGACTGATTAAGTGAAAATAATAATTTGGGAGCAAGAGATTATGTAATATTCTGAAGACACTTGCTTACATTAGTAGAACTACCTGTACTAAAATGCTCAACAAAATTCTTCATGTGAGCGGGGCAGGAGGGGTAGGGATCTCACCCATCTTTACTCTTGGGCTTTTTATTTTGCATCCTTTCCCCTGTGGTGCAAATCTTTGTGCACATCCTGATGCTATCTGGCTCTCATCGTCTTCTTCTATGGCAAGCTGGATCATGGTGGGCAATAGCTGGCAAGATTGTTTTCTGACTAATTAGTTCTGCTCAAGCTCCCAAAGTCTAAGACTTCTACACAGAAGGAGGGTGAAAGAAACAGCAGCCTGCTAGCTTGTCAGCTTAGACGTAGCAGACATCTCAGATCCCTCCACGCTTTGCATCTAACATCCCTACATTCAGATTAGACTTTTTTATCAATCTGAAGTCATTATACTCGAGGTTGACTTTCCATACTACTGGCCATTTTTCTATAGTCACACACCTTGTAATAGCGTTGTGGTCAACAATGGACAACATACACAACAATAGCTCCTGGAGTGGAAAATTTTTTCTTGCAGAGTGAAATTGTAGCTATTCATTCCTTCATTGTGGCAACTGTATTACTCATTTGTTTGAGAGTACCCATGTTAACAGACCTGTTGCACAGTCAAGACATAAAATACAGCATTTAACATTATGTGCAGTACATAGTAATACTGGAAAATGATAACCATCTCTATTGATTTTACATGTTTACATACATCATAATTATTCCTTTAGAATGTGTTCTTTCTACATAGAAATTTTAAGTGTAAAACAATGTGTTATTAGGCCCATAGCACCTGTATAAATCTCCTTTTTTTATTTACCCATTAAACCTTTTGCTTTCATACTCCTTTAATTTTGTGTTTTCAAAAGCTCACACTGGGATATTTTCAGAATTCTGCAATTATGGAAGGTCACATTTCTCAGGAGCATCTATGGTTAAGTGATATGTGGCTATACTTTGCACCACTGTCGTCTCCAAGCTGTGCTTATCTAAACATACTGCATCTGCTCAGCATCTATAATCAATGAAACCAGCTGAAATTATCAATCTAATTTTGGAACAACCAGTAAGTTGTCTTGATTGTTGCATGAGAAAAGGGGAAATACTAACACAGATTTGTTTCAAGGAAGAGGGGACTTAAGGCTTGATTTCAGGGATCACAGTTAATGTGTTAGGTTGAGTACTACCTATTGCCCTAGTCTTGAAGACACCGACTCCCTTATTGATTAAATAGAATCTGCTTGGCTTTACACAACAGAAACCAACCCAGTTTTAATGCATGCATTTTCTAGATTAGGTGGTCTCCTATTCTGGAAACCTTGAGAAATAGACAATAAATCACTGTCTTGTATTTTATTTCCTTTTAGGAAAGCTAAGCATGTGAAAATGAAGCCAGATTCTTCACCTGTAGTCGACCCCTGCTTTTTAAGTTCCTTAATCTTTTCTTTGACTAATTCTCGTAATAGTACTCAAACACATGACTCATAAATGGTCACTCTGGTAAAGACGTTCATTTCCTCTTTCAATACATCTTATCACCGACTCTAACACTATCCACTATACAATTTAAGGGTAACTGTTCCTTACAAGGAATCTCTTATAAAAGCGAAATAGAATAGTAATATTTTAAAACTTCTTTATGTTGACCTTGACATTTTTTTTTTCAGCAGTGTTGGCAAATTGCACAGGCTGTCACCTACTCTTAACTTTGCTGCTAACAACTCCCCATGTGACCTTTGTCAGACACTTTGATAATTTATGTCTCTATTTCCTCTTTTATCAAACAAAGAGGTAGGATATGGCTTGACTCCTCAAAAGCTTCAATAAACACAACACAGTTGTTAGCTATTTCTTGAGTTGCTTAAAGAAAGAAAATGTGCCCAAGGTGTTCAAGAGCCTATATTTATAGGAAGTATCATTGTTTCTGTTTTCTTGGTTGTTTTGTTCTGCAATCATGCTTGAGAATTAAATTTAACTGTCTATAAAATCTCTTGATATTTGTTCAAAAGAGCAGTGGGGTTGCAGTTGACGCTGATTTTCTTATAGCATCCATTTATTTTTAAAATCACATGTGGAATGAATTTTTATTTGTTACTTTATTAAAAGGATTTCAACAATAATGAAGTAAACTAGATTTTGAAACACATAATGTAATATGCTTGGTGTGCAGCTTTGAGCCTTCCTATGATTTAATCCTACAGTGAAATGTTATTTTTAGATATTTTGAATCCTACACTCTGTGAACTATATGTTCTCGATACTTACAAAAGCAACCAATAGCTGACCATGTTTCATATTATCTGTGGTACAAAACATTGCTTTCTATACTTCTCACTTGGGAGATAAAAAAAAAGTGCAAAAAAATTCGAACAGGAGTAAATAACAGACATGTTGTCTTTCCTGCTCCATTTACAGCTAATCACCTGTGACTCTTTGGCCACAATACCTATAGGGTAGCTTTACCAGATGCTCACAATGGATGAAGGTTTGTGAGCCAGTGAAGCAGAAAACACCAGGATCTGATTGCTCCCTTGGCAACATCCTGGAGATACTTTTCCATGAGCAAAGGAAGTACAGAAGAGAACAATATGTGCCCTACCTGTGATCTACGTGGACTGTACACACATAGGATTATATGTATATGGATATGTAATAGATAGATAGATAGATAGATAGATAGATAGATATGACGCTGTATGTATATATACCATCATCATATTTATTTCCCCATTCCTACACTTTTCTTGCCTCCTTCTTTCCTCCTGTGGTGTAAGAGGTACTCCTTAGAAGCATATTTTTTTATAATAATCCCCCCCTTCCTCATGCTCAGACATTAACTGAGAGGCTGGAATATTTTCCCCATATCCTCAGGCAAACTCGATCAGCGTGATGAAGTCTTTTGAGCAGATGGCTTCGTCCACTTACACATCATGCCTCTCTCTCCTTGTTCCGTCTGCAAAATGTAACTAAATCATAGCTGAAAGTTCAGTCTAGAGGCACACCAAGAAGAAAATTAGCCTATGTTGTTCTATAAAAATGATTTCACCTTAGATCAGTTTGCATATCTATGTCTGTTAACCTGAATACCTACTTTGACGATAACAATATCCACTATCATAGCCATTGTTAATTTCCTATCATCTTGTTTTCCAATTCGGTATCACTTTTATTGTTTTAAATTCTCTTTAAATATAATGATTTCAAAATATACTGTTTTAAGCATGCTAGCATATCTTCAATGGCATTAGTCATATTGCTATATTTGTCAGTAATAAAGCTAATGAGGATTAACTCTATGTTCATTTGATTATGGTTTTTCTTATAATTGGTTTACTTTCAGATGGGTTCACAAGAAGTTTTCCTTCTATTTCTTTGAAATGCAGAAGGTTTTGAGTACAGGTCATTAGGCAATATAAACTTACTTTAAGTTTTATGATTTAGGTACAAATATATAGCTGAGGAAATCATGTAATCTATAAATAAATAACTAATTATAGATAGTGATAAAAACAGATATATTAAGTAGTAATTATTCCAAAAGCATTTATTTCCTCTTTATAAACAAAGTATAGTAAAGATGTTTTCATAATATGAAAGGCATTGCTCCTTAATATTTTAGTTTACTTCAATTCTTTATTCATATAATTTTTAAGTTATATACATTTAAGTTATATACATTTAGTTATACATTAACTATATACATTTAAGTTAAGACTGATCTAAGAATTTGACCTTCAGAAGGCAGATTTGCTTCACTTTTTGCTATTAATTTTCTGTTCGATTCTCTCAGTTTAGATCAGTGTGACTACACTCCACAAAACACGGCTTTTGACTTGGGTTCTCTGGACTCGTCAGCACACTGAGCATGGTATTTTCCTAACATCTCTGCACACAATGCTTCCTTTTTATTTTAACATTTAAATCTAAATATATAATTGGCAAAAGCACAGCTCATGAATGTTATCCCAGGCATCACTGCTGATAGTGAACTACTCAAGAAAAATTGGAAAAATATCTGAAATCAAATATAGGAAAAATATTTAACGATAATTAAATATGCAAAAATTGCATTGTTTACACTTATCAAAAAGTAATGATAAGTTTTCCAGTGTGCAGGATTGCTACTTTTGCATATATTTGAGCAAAAGATAAGAAAGGGAGCAGTGATATTTGTGGGAACTGAAGTGTAATAAAATAATGCTCTTTTATTTATGACTGAATTTCTACATCTGTAATATTCAGGCTCTATTTCTCAAATGCTACTCCAATTTTTTTCAGGTTTTCAATAGTTAGGAATATCTATGCTTAGATGGTATTTAATTAGAATTGATTTGAATCATCATGACCAAGCATATGTAAACTATTTTCTTGATCAGTGAACAAATTTTTAATTATCTTCATTATACATTACAAATTATTCAAGCACATTTTTCTAAGATGTTGACAACTGTATAAAATTCACTATAAAAAGCAATATTGAAATACAACTAATCTGGATTCTCATAGACATTCTTAGAACTTTCCATGTACAGGTTTCAGTCTTAGCATTGAGCATCAACTCTAGTGAGCAGAGGCCCAAAGAATCATATAGAGGTAAGAGGCTAGACATAGCACTCAACAGACATGGCTCCAACTGTCCAGTCTAGCAGAATCCCTCTCCTCTATGTCTGTTACTCTCCTTTTCTACTATGACTCAATTTTGCATTAAATAACATTCAGTGGTCGCCTTTAGTGCTCAAATTTCTTAGAGTAAATAGCAGTGAACAATGGACCCAGTGTTCTAAAATTTTGATGTCATAATTTACCCTCTTCATCAATGTTGACTTTGAGAAGTGAATAAAATGAGAGCAAAGTTACTTACCATGAGTTGCTTCAGCACAGCAAATGTTTACACATTTTTATCCTGGATTTGTGAAATATTGTGGAAGCAACAGATATTGAATACTGTTCAGTATACCAAAGATGGTTGAGGAGGAGGAGCATGGAACGAGAGGTAGCGAGAGAGACACAGATTTTCTGAACTACTTTTTTTTTTAGTTTCATAATTTATACTCAATATTTCTACATTTTGTAGTATAATCTTTTTTTTTTTTTTTTTTTTTTTTTTTTTTTTTTTTTTTTTTTTTTTTGTCTTTTTGAGACAGGGTCTCACTATGCAGTTGAGGCTGGCCTTGAGCTCACTTTTGTAGCCCAGGCTTGTCTCGAACTCGCACCGATCCTCCTGCCTCAGCCTCCCGAGTACTGGGATTACAGGCGTGTGCCACCACGCCCGGGTAATCTTTTTTTATTAGCACATTTGTAATATAAAATATTCACATTTCCTGTGTTATATATTACTAAGTATCAGGTTTTTTATTCTTAATATATGTGTGTGCACCTGTCTGTTTGTCTGTCTGTCTGTCTGTCTGTCTGTCTGTCTGTCTGAGTATGGTACTGGGATGGATCAGGAGTGCTTGACCCAAAGACTAAAACTCGAGATTTCCATTCTCTTTCATGGAGTTGTGGTCATTTTGATCCTTCTCTAGAATATCTCTTAGTAATCGGTGTAGTGTTGAGTTTGGACTACAGGAATATGTCACAATCCTGGGTCGAAGATGTTTATTTAATACTTCATTGTAATTTATTTTTCTGTGCTTTTGAAATTATTGATCACACCTGCATATTATCTTTTAGCTTGATACAAAATTAGCAAGTATGTTTGCAACATAGTTTAATTTAATTAAATTATGCCTTAATATTTTAATTTGCTTAAGAGCAGTAAAATATTTCCATCAGAATATTCTATAAATGGACTTCTCCTGCACCCAATGGGTCATGATTCTGTCTGAATCTACATAGTGGATATCAAGGAAATCGCAGCAGCTCAGTCCCACAAGTGACATGTGACCACCAGTCAGCATCATGGACTCTGTGTCTATATCACAGGGTCTCACGGCGTTTCTCAAGCTGGCCTTGATCTTGTGTTCTTCTGCCTGAGTCTTGAGTAGCCAGGTTGTAAGTCAAAGATATAGTATAAATCTTAAAACAAAAATTAAGATTAAACAATTTTCAGAAAATTAATTAAATACTAATTCAAGGTTCAATATTTCAAAACAATTAAACTAACAAAAAGTTTTCATGATAGTAAAGAATTGCTAAAAATAAAACATAACATAAATCCTGGAATGGCAAATATATGACCAGAACTTCTAACAGTTTGGAGATAGGCTATCACACAAAGTTCTAGTATGTCTAGTATGTCTGAATCCACTCCATAGATTCAGACAGAATCATGACCCAGTGGGTGCAGGAGAAGTCCGTTTATAGAATATGCTGATGGAAATATTTTGCTGCTATTAAGTACATTAAACTACTAAGCCATAATTTAATTACATTAAACTATGTTGAAAACATATTTGCTAATTATGCATCAAGCTAAAAGATAATACTCAGGTGTGATCAATGATTTCAAAAGCACAGAAAAATAAATTTCAATTAGCTATTAAATAAACATCTTCGGCCCAGGATTGTGGTATATTCATGTAGTCCAAACTCAACACTACACAGATTACTAGAAGATAATCTAGAGAGGGATCAAAATGACCACAACTCCATGAAGGACAATGGAAAGAAACCACTAAGTAGGGGGGCTGGGGAGATAGCTCCGAAGCACAAGTGCCTGCTGGGCAAGTGCAAGGTCGTGAGTTTGAACCCTGGTCCCACAAAAAAAAAAAAAAAAAAAAAAAGAAACCACTAAGTAGGGCCAGTGATTAAACACAGGAGAAAAAGAGGTATACAAAAGCAGTCTTTCAAATATTCTTTTATATTCTTTTGATGTATTCTTTTTTGATATTACAAAGCGTGTTTCATTAAATATTCTTTTTTATTTTATTATTTTTTCTTGTTTCATAACTTTTGTTTGATTATTTATTTATTTATTTATTTATTTATTTATTTTTATGGCTGGCTCAGCCTGCCCTAAGGGCATGGCTAGCGCAGCATGTGGTGCCAGGGATTGAACCGTGATCCCTGCAGCCTCCTAAGCTTTCCTAAGCAGGTGCTTTAGATCACTGAGCCATCCTGCCGGGTCCCCCAGTCAAATATTCTTACAAGTAATTTTGCATGCCACTGAATGATAATTTCCAAGGGAAATTACATTAATTTTTTTATGAATATATAGATAGATATAGATATAGATACATAGATAGATAGATAGATAGATAGATAGATAGATAGATAGATAGAGATAGAGATAGAGATAGAGATAGAGATAGAGATAGAGATAGAGATAGAGATAGGGATAGATCTATCTATCGATCGATCTATCTATCCATACAGGGTCTCCAGAGTCTCTAGGGGCTTACTACACACATCCAACTTGAAGTGGTTGTCCTGTTTTCAGTCTCCAAAGTACTAGAATTACATGCTCACTGTTATGGTTTATGTCTTCTTGTTCCCCAAAGCTTCATGCAGTCATTGGGTGGAGATTTCTATAGATTGAGACTTGATCCATCATCCACTGGGATTATGTGATTTAGTACTGATCTAGAGTTTGAGACTTGATTCATGATCTCTGGGATTATGTGTGTTAAGAACTTCTTGGATTATGAGTGTAGCTTAAGGTAGATAGGCTAAGGCAGAGAGCCTGATGTAATTTAATAAGAGAGACAGAGAGACAGACTCATGCTGTTGCTCTCTGCTCCCTTGGCTGGTTGTCTCTGTCACCATTTTGTTACTGTTCATCCACCATGAACTGGATGCTCTCTGGCCTGTTCCACTCAGCCTTGGCAGCTAAATGTGGACTGAAACCTCCAGTAAATGTGAGCTAAATAAACTTTCCTTCCTTTATTTTGGATGTCGGGTATTTGTCGCAGCTATGAGAGAAAAGTAACTAAGACACTCACACCACCATTCCCAGTCTCACTTACTGTCCCAGTGCACCCTGAGTGCCAGGCCAGTGTGACATGCCAGGGATCAATCCCTGGTACCTACACTGGCCTAAGGAGGTGCTTTAGTGCACTGAGGAATCAAGCCGGTCTCCTCTGTGAATATTAGGATATAACTGTCTAAATATTTATACCAACAGTAAGTCATCCAAAGATGTGAAAATAAAACTCATCATCCCCTCTACCAATACAGAAATTATACGAATTTCTCAGTTCAAAGGAACGTAAATTTAAATAGATGTTCTAGAAGTTTCATTTCTTTTTTGCCACACTATTTGCTAAATTTGTTTTCCCTTATTTCTTTCTGTCATGTAATTTTCTTTTGTCTTATTGACATATGAAATCATCCTATCAAAATCTCACATCTTTTCCGTTGTACATTTCAAATAATTAATTATAAATGAGTATTGACTTTGTGATTTCACTATAGACATGTCATGCAAAAACATAAAATGTTCCACTGGCACATTCTGGCTTTTCAAGTCATGAAATTTGTATAGATTTGCCTCTTTGATGGTTCTTTTTATGCAATTCAATAATTAGAATAATGAGTATTTAAAATAAAACTCATACAGTAAAAGATATACTGATGCAGATCACCAAAACATTGTCTCTTGCCTTGTACACAGTCTTCCCATCATTCTTCCATTTTCTGAAGCAGTTCTGGATGTTCTCTTTCATAAATGTTTTAATGGCACTTCTGGGGCTTCCTGGATGCCCTAAATCTATTCAAAACATTTGTGTTTTGTGATCATTTTGACCTCAAGGATGAGTCAGAAAGTAGTGATAGTAGCTGGGTGAGAATATCCTGTGACATATTTATGAGTCTACAGTTCATTTGAGTGGTAGCTAGCAACAGCACTTGTTATATTTTTGAGTATGGCTCAAGAAGATAAAAAGAGGCTTTCCTGGTCTACTGTAAACAGTGGCAAGAACAATGTATATGTTAGAAGCAATGGATAGCATTTTCAGAGGTATTAATATCAGTGTTTCTGTTACTGTAACATTTTGACATTTAAATGTCCACTGTTGATCCTTCTAAGTTGTATTTATTCATTTTCATTGATACCTACTTGCACTGTGTAGTGATTACATTCACTGTGGGAAGTTGGTAGCTATGCATAGCTCATGTTAATTCCACCTTCTAGCCACTCCCCGGTGTCTTGATCCTTTCTCTTGCAAAAATACTAGTTTCCTGTTTTGTGTTATCTCTCTTTAATTTTGCTGTTTAATTCACGTGCAGTTTGAGATTCTCATATAAGAGAAACCATACACTCTTTAGGCTCATATTCACTTTGTCTTGTCTCACATAAGCTTGATTTCCAGGTGCACCCATTTCTCTGAGTCAAACTTATCTTGTCTGTGGAAAAAGTGATTCTCTTTTTTGTGTAAGACCTTTCCTTTTCTTTACTGATCTCTTATACATTGGTTTACTCATATGAGAGAAATCGTGTGGTATTTAAATTTCAGTGTCTGATATATTTTATGGCAATATATTGTCAAATTTCCTCTATTTCTATACAGATGGTTCCAATTTATCTTAGCTTCTTTATAGCACAGTAATGCTCCACTGTGTATAAATATTGTATTCTTTTGTATATTCATGTGTTTCTGCTTTTTTCCTGCTGTTATTGTTTGTTGCGTATTTTCTTTTTTTTTTTTTTTTTTTTTTTGGTTTTAGGAATCGAACTCAGAAACTAATTTACACACGTCAGTCAGGAGCTTATGCTTTTAAGCTGTCTCCCCTTTCCGTTTTTGGTTCTATTGGCAATTTCCAAGATTTAGCTGTTATGAACTGAGATGATATAAAAAGTGAGTAATGCTTGAATCACTGTAATACAATGTTTTTAACTCATTAAGAAGATACCTAGAAGGCGAGTAACTAGATTAAATGGAATTTCTATGTTTAGTATTCCATTAATGGAATGGAAAATTATGGAATTTATTCCATAGATATGGAACTCCATTCCAATTAATATGGAAAATTAATGACCATACTAATTTTCATAATGGTTTCAGCAGTGTACCTTCCAATCAACAATGTAAGAGGGTCTTTCTGGCCATTAAGCCTAACCAGCATATGCTGTTCTATGATTTGTTGATAGATATTTGGTATTCTTAATAAAGAACCATGAAATATCAGTGGTGTTTTAATTAGCATTTCATCAATGCTCAGTCATAATGAACATTTTAAATTTATTTATGGACTACATGACATTCTTCAGATAACTATTAATTTCCATTGCCCATTTTTTATGGGTTTTAGTTTTGGAGGGTTCTATTGTTTATAATTTACCTGTTCTAGATTTTACTCTTTTGCTTTGTGCATTCTGATTATCTTTGGTAAGCAAGACTGGATAGGGTAAAATGTAACTAAATATAACTACTATAAAATGAGCACCATGCTATTAAAATTAATACTTTATATTTAGTATTTTTTTTATATTTACAGGACTTACAAATTTTGGAGTCATCAAAATAAAAATCTTTTACGCTTCTAATATGCTAATTTTGATTGTATATGTTTGCAATGCATAATTACATTCACTGTTGTTAACTGGTACATGTACATCACATACCTTATTTTTTGTCACCATTGAATTTTTTTAATGTATTTATCAAGGTGTCATAAACACTTAGGCTAACAGACCTAACAATGTATAAAATACACAAATCAATGATACGAATCTAGATATACCTTCAGATACATTAGTTGTAACTTTTTGCTGTTGTCTGACATTATTTTGCGCTTCGCTTATATATTGCATGTCTCATATAAGAAAAAATGTACCATACTTAAACGTTCATGTCCAATTTGTTTTGCATAATAGTATGGTCTCGGTATGCATCTATTTTCTTACAAATGACTCAAGGTCATCCTTCTGTATGGCAGATTGCTGTCCCATCATGTAGAAATACCACATTTTCTTATCCATTCATTTGTTGATCAATTAATAGGTCTTGCTTGTTTTCAGTCTTATCCCCAAAATGAATGATCCCTGGTGACTTACAGGAACAGTGGACAATCAGTGAACAGCTGCACATCAGAGAAGAGAAAGCATTACCATCACACGGGGGCACTGCATAGGAGACATCATCCTCCCAACTGACTTCGCAATTCTCCCTTTCAGAATGGCTGGCAGAAACAAAGTTTTCTTCAGGAGCGCCCCTATGTTCTACTTTGTAAAGCCCATTTGTACACTTTACAACTTTCTAAAAATAAAGAGGGCCCTACAGACCTAAATAATTTAAGTGGAGCAGACCCATGCACAGTATTTATTTTTGCATGAAAATATGCCTGGCAAACCCCGCTGCTCCTCCCTGTGGTATTCATCAATGTCTCATACATGCCACATGTTACAGTGCATTTTAGATGCACTTGTGCGTATTTGTGGCTCGTTCTCCAGTAAGCAAACTCTACAACTAATTAATACATGGCTAATTTGAAAAAAACATTAATAGATTAATTATCGTTTGTCTTTACTGCCAGCATTCTGACTGTGCAGCCAGGTGTTTGTTTATGTTGCTGCACTTACGTTGCCTTCCTGCAGAGGATTTCATTTGTCACAGAAGTTAAGGCAAAACCACTTCTCTGCCCAACCAAGACACATAGCACACAGTGTGGGGACTCTCATGGGTCAGTGCCACAGCATTTCCTCCCCATTGTGAAGCTTCCCTTGTCAGAATAGTACCATCAATATTCTTTATTATCATTGCTGTTTTATTTGTTTCTTTGTTGTTGTTATTGGTGTCGTTTCTTTGAGATGGTGTTTCTGTCTCAGGCAAGTATGAATTTACTCCATACCCCAGGATAGCCTTGAACTCACAGTGATCCTTTTGCCTCAGCCTCCCAAGTTCTGGGATTATATTGATGAGCCACTGCAACTGACCGCCAAAATATTCTTTTAGAATTATCATAATCACCTTCTACAAATATGTGACCTGTGCCTTTGTGAATCTGACAAGACACTCTGTGGGCACCAGCAAGAATGTACACCTTTCCGTACTGGAAAATGAAACATATTCATATTACAAGAGTGATTATTCCTTTTTATTTTTTTTATTTATTTTGCTTTGTTTTTGTTCAGCTATCGCTTAAGTCTAAGGCCATCACACATTCTCCCTATCATTTTTATGTGGGAAATCCTCAGTGATAAGATAGCGGAGTATGACAACCTGTTTACCTCGCTGGTTACTGTCATTCATTGCGTTGAATAGTTCATCATTGTTGTGGTGATATATAGGTAACAGCTTCTTTCTTGGTTTTGTAGGATGATCTTGTAAACACTGAGCAAAAGTTATGAATGAGTTTCTTCTTAATTCTATTCTCAATATTATTTCAATTATATGCAAGTATAGCTTTTTAAAATTTTGGGAGGATTATCCATAAAAACAGATTAATATCTTTTTTTTTTTTTTTGTATTTTAGGACAGGAAAAACAATGCTATAGTGACAGGCACTTCAAGAAGAATTACCTGCAGAAGGTGACAGAGAGAGCTCTGACTACCACCTAAGTTCTGTCCACCTCAATTTTACCATACTTTCTCATGTTAATTTTTACCTAAAATTCTTAAGTCTTCACTTCCTCTGGGTTTGAGCATGTAACAATAAACGTAAGTATGTATTTTTATTTCCGTTTTACACAAAATGTGCTACAGATAATTCCCATCGTCCTCTGTTCTGAAAGCCAGTTTTTCTCTAGACCACCAGGTATCAGCTCCCTTAGGTGTGAGTACTGCTGGGATTATGGCTGTGAATACTACCCCTAGTCTGGGGCAGATCCCCTGAATGTAACATAAGAGAGACAGATTCGGTTTCTGAAGCTATTGTTGCTGTTACTCCTCCCTTTACTTTCTGCTCTTTGAAATCACCATGAACTGATGCCCTTTGCCCTATGCTAGTCTGCCTTAGAGCCATCCCAGTATGGACTGAAACCTCCGGTAACTATGAGCTTAGTAAATCTTCCCTTCTTTCATTTTGCATGCTGGGTATTTGTCCCAGCAACAAGAGAAGAGTGACTGACAGTCACAATAATCACTCCTACGATTTCGTATATTTCAATAAAACGATGACTTAGAAATAAAATGTTAAGTGATCAAATCAGTTTTCTAAAAAATCAAATTCTATTGTTATGCCATCATATAAATAAATTGGAAAATATTCATAGGTCTTTCAATGATTGGATTAAAGTAATTTTCTTAATGTTTTTGGTTTCTAGATTCTGGGAATCAAATAAGGATTTTGAGCTTGCCAGGCAAGAACTATGCTGCTGTACTGTATATCCGGTCCTAAAATATATTTTTTTTATATACTATGGCCAGCTCAACCTGCCCTGGGGGTGAGACTGGCGCAGCCTGTGGTGTTAGAGATCAAACCGCGTCACCTGTGATCTGTCGCCTAAACTTGCCTAAGCAGGTACTGTAGACCACCGAGCTATCTCCTCAGCTCCCCTAAAGTAATTTTTTGAGGATTTAAGATTCTAATAAAGTTTACCATGCTATGGGATAAAAAAAAAAAGAAAGAACTTTGATGTACATATATTGCAAATATCTAAATTTTATGTTAAGTTTTTAGTTGATAAAAATGGCATCATAAAGTTCCAACTGATTGATCTTAGGCATTCTCGTTCAGTTGTTGTGTATCTTGAACGTTTCCTCTTACCTAGCAAACCTGAGCCTAACCTGCATGTTTGTAATGTGCAAAGAACAGGTCATTTCCCATCTCTGTCCTACCCACTCAAATGCAATAGATGGTTTGGAGAAATTTCAGCTTAAATGGCATCTGCATGTATGTCAGACTTGCAATCTGGCCATCTACTGATAGATCCTGTAAGTGAGATACGTCACTCGCGACCTCCGACTTGCCGGGCAGGCACTATGCCAATGAGCTATATCACTCCCTGGTATATAATGACTTGGGATACATACTTATACTAGAAAAGGCAAATCATTAAATACAAGTGAAGGTTAAACAAACAGTATGAGACCAATGTGGAAAAAAAATATAAGCTATAATCATGAATACAAACACAGTGCTTCATAGTTTCTGGAAGTATTTCTTTCCAGAAACAGATTCCCTTGTTGGGCTTCAGAATTTGAAATTTTGTACTTTTAACTCTTGCACCAACACTGCAAGTTTTGTTTTCTTATAACTCTGCAAACAACTTCAATGATTGATATATTATAATATTAATAACTCATATTTCATGAATTCTCGCTTAAATCTTCATGTCCATAAAAAAAGCATTCAATTCACAATTTTCCTACTCCCGTTTCTCCTAATATGCTGATCAATTACGATCTAAAGTCCAGAGACACTGACTTGGTCTACCCTTAGATAGCAAGTCTCTGATCCCCAGTCATTTCTGTTCTCCAAAGCATCTGTGAGAGTTTCTAATATCATCAGATAATACTTACATAAATGTGTATTTTCCAGACCTCTGCTTTCTGACTTAAAATTCTGTCTAGACTTCTGGTTGTCCATTACTGTTATGGTTTATGTCTAGTTGTTCCTCCCAAGCCTCATACAATTATGGGGCCAGGGAATTCTATAGATTGAGACTTGACTCATGAGTCATTGAGATCATGTGTTTTAGCAATGATGACATTATGGGTCTGAATACTGCTGGGAATTATAGGTGTGGCCTGAGGTGGATAAGCTAAGGCAGAGAGCCTGATGTAATTGAAAGAGAGACAGAGAGACAGACTCAGGCTGTTGTTCTCTGCTCCCCTGGGTGGTCGGTTGCCTCTGTCGTGATTGTTGCTGTCCCACAATCATGAATTGGATCCTTTCTGCCCTGTTCCACTCAGCCTTGGGCCAGCCGAATATGCACTGAAACCCCCAGTAACTGTGAGCTGATAAACCTTCTCTTCCCTCATTTTGAGTGTTGGGTATTTGTCCCAGCAGCGAGTAAAAAGTGTCTAATTATCATTTTCATATTTTTCCATAGAGCTTAGTCATCGGAAGTACTAGCACCTTGACTTTTAAAACTATTGACTGTGCTATGATTTTCAAGATGCTGTGTGATATGCTGCATTATCAGTGTCCTCTGAAAAGTGTAACTAGTGGATTCTGTGGTTGCAGAACAGTCCATTTCTGTGACACTGCCATTATGAAAAGACAAGAGATGTAGACTAAACCTAACGTGATATAGTAAAAGTATTACCTGATATCACCATTGAAAATTATTCATATTTATCATAGTGATCAGAATGTATTCCTTGATAGTAACCAATAATATTGTGGCTTGTGGGCTAGAGCTACGGACAATTGATAAAGTAAAGAAAAAGCCAACATTTAAAAAGCACATGAATAAATTCAAACAAGGTAAGGATTTGAGTAGGGAGATAATAATAAGTATTTTTTGTAGTAAGTGGACAGGTCATAATAGGATGGGATAAATGAAAGAGAGATTACTCAAACATAGTACCTTTCATGTTATCAGAGCTTAAAATATTGTCCATATTTGAACAATATGATATGATGCAAATGTACTGTATATATACTTTCAAATATTTGATAACAGTGAATCTCATTCTCTTTGTATGTGTTCAGAATTATTTATCTTTCTCACAAGTAAAGTGGAAATTTTAGAAACATATAAATGCACACAAAAAATAGACCAGAGTACATTAAAAACACACAATAATTTTATTTCTGAATGAATAACAGAGAATAAATATTTAGTTTCCCAAGTCCCTTCCAACTTCAGCAATTTACTATCAAATAGTAATAACATTAACTTAGGTGGAAAAGTACAAAATTTTACTATAGATATAAATTTTATAAATTCAAATTATGAAATTTATTGAGTTGATATGCAACTCGTGACAATGATCATGGTGGCAAATGGCAGCGTAGGTGAGACAGGCAATTAGGAGTTACATTATTGTCTGCTTCTAACTTTTGCTTTATCATTTACTGTAAAAAGAAGCAAGCCAACGTCTTCTGTTTTCCTAAGTGCCTCATTCAGAAAGCTCTTCTGGCCACGCTGCTTGTTCTGGCGTGTTAGCAGCACAACTTATTACAAGACAAGAAGAGAAGAGTCTTCACTCTGGGAAGAATGCTACGCTCTTTCACGGTAGAGGTGGAGGAGCACATTGTGAGCCCTTGGCTTGGTATTTGAGGTCCTTTGCCACTGCGACATCTGGGAGAACACTGTGAACGCTAAAGCCTAGTTCTTAGATCTCTACATTAGTACTGATTTAAGATCTTTTAATTTTTTCCATAATTTTAAATATATTTATTTCACTAATAACTGGAGAAGAAATGTAACACCTAGGAATATGGGAAGAGCACATACTTCAGAAACTTGTCTCAATGCATATATATATATATATATATTTTTTTTTTTTCATTAATGTGTTTAGTACAGGGTCTCGCAGCTGGGACTCTTCGTGATCCTCCTGTTCTCAGCCTCCCCATCGCTGGCATTACAGGCCTGCGTGGCCATGCTTGCACTCTTTTGCCGGCTTAGAGCAATACCATGGAGGTGTTATTAGCACAGCTTGTGGACCAGGATGAAGCTTCGCTCCTTGAGTTTGCCAAAACGGGTGCTTAGTCCACTGAGCTATCTCGCCAGCCCATTTGTCTCATTTTCGATCACAATTTGCTTTCCTTTTAGTTCTTCAAAAACTGTGTTTTCTCCCCAACAGTTTTGTATCTACTTCCTGTCACCGCAGTCATTTGTCTAGGAAATACAATTTTGTATATAGTTATTTTTCAAATCTTTGGTGGGAAAAATTACCTATGTTTTAATACACACAAAAATTCTGGGCCTAAGCCCAGATATAGCTCTGTGGCCTAAGCACCTGCCTGGAAAGTGCAAGGTTCTCAGTTCAGTGCCCAGTACCACAAAAGGAAAAAAAAAAAAAAAAAAGAAAGACGTGTCTCTGGAGTGGATCAAGGAGTGTTGCTGTAAGACACTGAAATATCGAGCCATTTCTAAAGCAGCAATACAAAATTCCTTTTACTGTGGAGTTTTTTCCCATCTTGCTGTATTTTCCTTCAGAAATCACCTAATTTCATAATTGGCTTCTGTAAAAGCATTAAGGATTGATGCTGTTAACTACACAATAAATTAACAGAGTACAAAATTTTTGATCATGTTCTTGTTCTAAATGTTTGTGATCGAAAAAGCCCCATAAATATTGAAAGGCGAACTTTATTTGTACTATAAAGGCTTTCTATGCATACGTTAATTTTATATCTATTCAAGAATATTCATATATAAAATCATAATGCATACAATTGCATATATCATTGTGTACACTTAACTTTACATATAAATGTAGCAAAAATTCACATAAAAATGCTATGTATATAAATAATAAATATATATGCATAGATGCATATACATGCATATAAATACAGAAATCCATACAAGCATACATCAAATTATATAATTGGTTTTGTTTGACAAAGTATATGTTTGCATATTAGATATATGCAAAGTACTATACAAGTGAGTTAACATACACATTATAATGTATGTTTGTGAATATTATTGTTAAAATATATAAATGTTTGGCAAAGCAATCTGATATAATTTATTTATAATTTCTAATAGTTTGTCTGTCATCAAGATTTAAGATACTTTTGAAAACTAATATGTTACATAATTTTGGTGTGCTTTTATACAAATAAAATTCTCAGGAAAATAAGCTTGAAGAGGTAATGTCATATTATTCACCTCCCTGTACTGCTTTATTAGTTCAATAGACTGGCACATTTTTATAATCCCTCATTCATCATGGCTTTCTCTTATAGGAAAATGAAATGACAGATATAAGACCCCTGACCATATAATAATTCATTTGCAAATCTTTAATTGCTACAAACAAAGCTCATGTGTTCACCACATAATAATGATGATCTCCATATTTATTAAATTAGAGAATCAGTTATCAGGTAATTAAATTCAAGAATCTATTACTAGCTATTTAATTTTATAATTTGATTATTGTAAGAAGGTGTCAATGGAAAAGCTGAATATGGAAAATTAGTAGATCACATCATTAAGTACTCTTATTCCAACAAGTAGTTTACTTACCAAAAATCCAAATATAGAAAGATTTGTCTGTGCATTTTTATGTTTCTCTTATATCCAATTGTAATAAGACTTTCTTCATTCCACTGACATAAACTAAATCTGTGCATATAAATGGAACACTATTTAAATAGTTTTTGCAAAATTTAAAGCATTAAATATGCATCTGCATATAAAAAGTTACAATGCTCAAAGATGCTGAGGTAATCTCAATTTGCCCACCCAGATGTGCCTGTGGTTAAGTTAGTAAGTGATACTGTTCATTTCTAAGTTGGTTCATGCTGCCAATATGAATTCCAAATATAATATATCAGTTTTTTAAATGTATTTGATTGTTGCAGTCTCTCACAACGCACCTTAGACTCATGGTGACTCTCCTGCGTTAAGCGTCTCCAGCGCTGGGATTACAGGCAGGCACCACTGTGCCCGGACTGTGTGGCTGGCTCAGCATGCCCTAGGCGAAGGGCTAGTGAGACGTGTGGTGCCAGCATCAAACCACGGTCCCTGCCCTTGGCTAAACGTGTCTAAGCGGATGTGTTAGCCTGGCACGCTGTCTTGCCAGCCCTAATACACCACTTCAAAGAGAATTAAAAATATTTATTGTTTTAAATTAAAAGCATTTATAAAAACTTTAATTCTGTACCTGTGTCACAGGTACTTGTTATGTTCTTGCTATTATTGGAAAACAATAGTTGTACTCTTTCACGTTTATTTTAATCCTACTGTGCTAACTATTTGAACAATAATGCTTTCTTGAACCTCATTATTTGATGATGTGATTGTGATATTGGATTTCATGGAGAAAATCAACATGAACATGACCAGAATTTATGCATATTCTCTATGCCTGCTGTTTTAAAAATGTCCTAAAAATAAAAGTTTCCTTACAATGCAATGTTTCATCTGAAAGCAAAACAAGAAGAGGAAGTACTTCTGAAACTTTTATTAAATAATGTTTTTACCTTGGCAATCAAGATTGTTTTACCTGTCAAGCTACATAAAATCATGAGATTTAGTGCACACCACATCCCTGTTCATTAACTCCATGCACATGCCAAGAGAGCATATCACAGTAAAAAATTAACTAGATTTCTCATTTTATTTTACTCAATAAATATCAAGCTAAAAATTTATACATTTAGATATAGGCATGCAATAAATTTATTTCCTTTCTATTACCCATTTCTTATAGAGGAAAACAACCAAATATATAAAACTAAGTACTTTGATGCCTATTATACTCAACAACTACTTGTTTGGCTTCCTTGTATTTTAGTAAGCAACATCAAAGGAAAAGTCCAAAATAAAACTAATTTTTTATATTTATTGTTTAAGTAAATAAATAAATAAAAATATTCCCTATTTTTTTTAATAGAAGCATATTGCCCACATAAATCCCATAGACTTCATGGAAGTGCTTCAGGCAGTAGTCTGTTTATTTTCATGTCATAAGGTTTTTCTACAAATTCATGGTCCAGAAAAGCAGTGGCGAAGGAAATCTCTCCGACAGGCTTGAAGCATTCCTTTACTGGTTGAAAGACAGGGATGGAGAGTACAGTGACAGAATTGGGAGAACAAAGCGAACCCGAGTCAAAGAGGTTACCACGTACAACACCCAGTTATAAATGCTCCATAAAAGCACGGGGCTTGCGGATGATGTTAACAGGGGCAGCATATGTCTGTACAACCGTCGTAAGGGATTTGGTGGGAACCTGTCTGACCAGGTAACTAATGAACTCAGCTTCTTAAGTTTCCAAGCACTCCAGTCTGCTGGAGGTCGCCCCCTCTGCACTGTCCCTGATGCTGCCTCAGCTTCATTCCTGTTCAGCTGGGTTTTCCAACAGCTGCCTCTCCACAAGAAATTTAATCACCTCAAGAATGTTGTGTGAACACTGAAGAGTTGACAAACAGTGGGGAGCAATCCCTAGTGTTGCAATCTGCTTTCTGTCATCTGGCTCTCCGCTCCAAAGCTCTGTCTCTTTCTTCAACCCCCACGTGCCCCACACCCCAGGTACTAATTCTTCTCATGTTATTATGCATGCAGAGTGTCTTCTCTTCTCACCGCCTAAGATCCTGGCAGTGAGCCACCAGTCCGACACTATGTTTCACATTACAGGCCAAGAAATCTTATTAGAGATGAGTCCCAACAGTGCGGCAGTGGCCTCCCAAAAGAAATTATCATAGCAACTGAGTAGGAAAAAGAATTTTGTTTAATTCTTTGTACAAACAAATATTGATTAAAAGTATGTATAGGGGCTGAGCTGTCTTGAAGTTTCCCTATCACCCCACTACTTCCTTCATGCTACTTTCTATTCATCCTAAGTGGGTACAAAGATAGAAGGAAACGTAAAGACCTTTGTTTGGTTATTGGCCCAGAAAGAAACACAGCACATTTAGAAACATAACAAACGCTATGATCAAGCCTCGTGTCACCCTAACAGTGAGGACTGGAAATCTAGCATCCTTGGGCCAACAAACACCCAATGTTGCCAGAGTGGAGTGCACATATGTGCATGCGCACAGATATCGCAGTCTCCGTGACTCATTTTATGATTCTCTATCATACATATTATCATCTCAGACTAAATCTTCTCTTAAGCCTGGACTGGTGCCACATGTCTATAATCATAGCCTTTGGGATGCTGAGTCAGGACATCGCCCTGAGTTGGAGGTCAGCCTGAATTACATTTCTGCAAAAACAGAATCAAAACAAGAAACAAAAAGCAAAAGAATACTTCTCAATGCGCTCCAGCTAAGTAATTATTTAGGTTTCAAATTTATTACTTTTTAGAAATAAAACATAAAATGCAATTTTTATGATGCATGCCAAAAAAAAGAATTATATTTATGTATTTTGCTATTTACTTGATTTTGATTTGCCTCATTTTATTTAACTGGAAAATCACAAAAATTTTAGACAATTTGATTTAGCATGTGTCTTAGTTTGCACTCATTGCTGGGACAAATACTGGACACCCAAAATGAAGGAAGGAAAGGTTTATTTAGCTCACAGTTACTGGAGGCTTCAATCCATATTCGGCTGGCTCCAAGGCTGAGAGGCACATTGCAGAGAGCAACAGTTCATGGCAGCGGAACAGCAACAATATAATGACTGAGGCAATGGAATAACCAAGGGAACAGAGCAACCGCAATCTCAGCAGCAGAGCAACAGCACTAGTCTGTCTCTCTGTCGCTCTTTATTTTCCAATCAGGCTCTCTGCCTTAGGATATCCGCCCTAGACCACATCCATAGTCTCAGCCATACTCAGACCCACAATCCCATCAGTATTAAAACACACAATCCCAGGGATCGTGGATCAATTCTCAAACTGTAGATCAGTAATAAATCACATTATAAGCGCCGGGCGTGGTGGCGCACACTTGTAATCCCAGCACTCGGGAGGCTGAGGCAGGAGGATCGGTGCGAGTTCGAGACCAGCCTGGGCTACAAAAGTGAGCTCAGGACCAGCCTCAACTGCATAGTGAGACCCTGTCTCAAAAAGACAAAAAGACAAAAAAATAAAATAAAGTAAAATAAAATAATAATAAATCACATTATCCCAGTGACTCATGAGTCAAGTCTCAATCTATAGAAGTCCCTATCCCGTGACTGCATGAGGCTTTGGGGGGACAACTAGACGTAAACCATAACAGCATGTTTTAGGAGATAAAAATTCAGTTGATAGGGCTAGTACAATAGCTCAGTTCTTAGGAATGCTTAGGCAAGTACAGGAACCTCAGTTCGATCCCCAGCACTACATGCCATGTCAGCCCTACTACTAGGGTAGACTGAGCCAGCCACAGAGTCCTGGCATAGTGGCATAGGCCTGTAATCCCAGTGTTGAGGAGACCGAAAACAAAAGGATCACCATGAGTCTGAGCAGCATAGTGAGACCCTGAAACAACCAATTGTACTAAAAAAAATTCTGATGATATACTTAAATAGATGGTATACTGCTTAGAATCAAGAGAATTATTCAGCAACTACCGATACCATAATTTCTCGAGGATGGGTAACAATATTTACAGTAAAATAAATAAATAATAACATGCCATTATTAGATGGTATTTGCAGATGTTTTGGGTGCCGTAAGTCTAGTTTTCCAAAAATATAGCCTGGGAAAAGGATTTTTGTTAGAGCAATTAGTTGGAGCAATGCTATTAGAAGAGGATGAAGAAGGTAGAAAAGCATCATGGGGAATGTGTTCTTTACCATAGAATAGCTTAAGTTTGAGCTCTACCTAAATATAACATCTAAGTGCTTGCTGCGTGGTGGTCTGACTCATGCTGCTATGACAGTAAGACACGGCTGTAAAGACATAAGGAAGTCTTTGGAGGATCCTACTGAGACAGCCCTTTGCTTGAAGGCAATTCCTTTAAAAAGAGAGCAACTCTCAAGTTGTGGGCAGGCGATATTCACAACTGCTAAAGCGAGAGTCCACCCTAGAAATAGGACTGCAGTGGGAGCTCAAGGGAAGCAGTATCCACCACGGCTTCCAAAGTGTCAACGTAGCTCATAAACTTAAGGGTGATGGTTGCAGTGTTTGAAATTTATTCACACGTGGTTCCATATATATATATATATATATATATATATATATATATATATATATGTACATATATATATTTAAATAGCAATCGCTTGTGTTCTTCTGGTTCTCTTCCTAGCTTGTAATTGAGCTGCAATTTCAGATTAGCGATCACACTCAATTTTGTTGCCTCCTAGGAATCCCTGAAATTCAGAGAGCATGCTGTGGGACGGTGATTGATTTCTTTCAGTTTGTTTATCTGAAATTTCAAGGAGATTAACAGATGGAATGTCAGATTCAAATGAGGCCTTATTGCTTCCAGTGACAGAGTAGCAATTAGGTTGTTGTCTGAGGAGATTAACACTTGAAACCCTACCTCTAAAATCCTCAGCACTAGGACAGGCTACCATAGATTCTGAAGGGTAGCAACAGTCAATGGATCCCAGACCACTGATAAAACTTCTTAGCCCTGAATTGTGTTTCTGTGGGATCCGTGTGCCAATAATAATAGCTCTGTTGTTAATTATTATCCAAATATATGATGAATAGAATACATTTTTAAAGATCTTGATAGTCTATGATAAAATATTATAAACTGATGAACATTTAATGACTAAGGTGTCAGCATATACAAAGCAGATCGTAAAGCAGCTTATGAGGCACATAAATAACAGAAATATCCCCGGGGTTATTGAGACTTTAAGACTGTTTTTAAGCTCATTTTAAATAATTTGACGTCTGCTAAGAATTATTACCTCAGGATCCTTTGCCTGACTCAATCTTAGTTCATCTGTCTCACACCAATGAGTGGAGCAAGAAGGATTTTAATGAGAAAAAAAATACAATGATGTTGTACTCCCTCATAATTAAATCAATCTCAAATAGATGGCACTTTTTCATGTAATTTATGGGTCAACAGATTATGAATATAGCAAAGAATTCTGCAAAGCTATCCCCTCAAATTATCCAAAACGAAATGAAAATATATAAAAAATTATACATAATAGGTTTGTAATAAATTCTTTTTTAGTTGTCTTTTTGAGACAAGGTCTCTCTATGCACCTCAGTCTGGCTTTGAGTTCACTTTGTAGTCCAGGCTGGTCTCGAACTCACACCGATCCTTCTGCCTCAGCCTCCCGTGTGCTGGGATTACAGGCTTGTGCCACCACGCCCGGCTTATAATAAATTCTTCATAAACATTGAACTATAGGTGGTTACTTATCTATGAAAGTTTATAGCAGGCTTTCTCTATCTCATTTCTATTAGTACTTAAGCCAGGAATCTCTTAATGTTGAATGTTATACCGTATATTGTAGGATATTTTCCAGTATTTGTTAACCTCTACCCATTAAGATATAACAAACAAAAGTAACTCCAGACATGCTCCAGTTATGAAAGCTAGATACAATACATTTCTGTGTATTTTCAAATGTTCCATGTGAACATAAAATTCCCCTGCCTCAAAATTTCTGCTTTATTTAATGACACATTTGGTGATTGGTGTGAAATTATGCTAGCAACTGTGAATACAAAAGATGAAAAAATCAAGAGCCTTCCTGGCAAGCGCAAGGTCCTGAGTGCAATTTCCAGTGCCTAAATAGATAAATCAATGAATGAACGAATGAATAAAGTAAGCAAGCTGAATAAAAGACTCTAGTACCCAACAATTTCGCTATTTATGAAAAAGACATAGTTTTTTAGGTAACAGCAGCTACATTCTCAGCTGAAAAAGATTAGATGCTGAATGAAGATGGTACGCGATAGGATGAACACCTCAAGTCTACGCTCTGGTGGGCTTAACATCACAAGAGAACCTCTGAAATAAATATGGAAAATGCAAAGCCCATCTCATCCGCAAGCTCTGCTGTCGGGATATAGGCACTGTACACAAAATGACAGCAACTGTTTTATGTACATAGTCAGTTTCACAGCCTTCCAAATCCTCCTGACTGCAGCGGAGACAGTGCGTCTGGGCAAAGATCTGTGGTTATAGAGCCACAGGTGTTCCTTACTTGGTCTTTTAAGATTCCTTTCTGCATTCAATCAAATAAACTATAGGGATATATTGATGTTAACCATTAATGTATTATTAAAGACAAGTTTTTGGCAATTCTCAGCATAGCTCTTCTGTTATATTTTTGTAATTTTTTCTGCATGTAGTACAGGGTCTACAGGGGTTCACTATGCAGATAGACTCATAGTCATCCTCCTGATTTCAGGCTGCCAACACTGGAATTACAGGCACACCCATTCCCAGTCTCAATCACTGTTTCTGTGAGCCCTCGAGGCAGGATCAGCACAGCATGCTGGAGATCACATCCAGGTCCCTGTTTTTGCATAAGCAGGCATTTTATTTGACTCTGCTCTCTGGCCAACCTAGCATAGCTGTTCCTTATGTAAATGATTCACAACATATATAAGATGTGATAGAAAAACATGGTGGAAATTAAATTTTTAAGGATTAAAATAGAAAACATTGCCTCTAAAATTATATCTCCTACTTTTAATTAAAATTATCCCCTTGTTTGTATCATTTTCTGAAACTCTTCTGGATGTCCTCTGTTATGGTAGTTTTAATTGTACTCTCCCAGTGGTCTTATAGTGTTGTCTCAATTCCAATCCTTTGACCTTCATGATAGTCATTTGGACTTTAAGGAAGATCCAATATCATGCTGATTTTATCACTGTAGCTTTCTAATATAACTTTAGGTCAGGAATTGTAACGCCACCTGCCTTGTCTTTGTTGCCTAGCATTGTATTTGCAGTTCTAGATCTTTTTCCATTCCCAATAAATTTTAGGAATGATTTCTCTAGGTCTGTGAAGCATGTTGGTGGTATTTTGATAGGGATTGCATTAAATCTGCATAACAACTTAGTGAGTATGACCATCTTCACAATGTTAGTTCTTCCTATCCAGAAGAAGGGAATGTCTTCCCATTTTCCAAAATCCTCTAGGATCCCTTTCTTCAGAGTACTGTAGTTTTCACTGAAAAGGCAATATTTTGGCAGTAGCCCTTCAAGGTCAGTGAGGGCTCAGGACATAAGAGAACCTGTGCTATAACATCCTATAACTCAGTGGTTTCCAGATTTTCTGTTCAAAGAGATTATAGGATTATAGACAAAAAGGATGGAAGATGTGTAGTGTGCCTAAGGAGAGTCACTTAGAGATAAAATATTCTTTTGGGCTTTCACAGAGAGCAAACTAGTCAAGCAATGGCCATGACTCATCCAGATGGCTGACACTGACAAAAGATCTACAAAGCACTATACATGGTTTCAAAGTAAATCCGGAAGGTATTTGGCTGACCTTGGGAGATAAAAAAAAGCTCCATGTTTTGTTATACAGGTCTTGGTTTCACTTGCTCTTAACTACCCAGCAGAAAAGTTTAACCACAAGGCATTAAAAAATACAGCTAGATTAGAATGCTGAGCTGTAAAAGGCTTAAATCAACAGCTTCCAACTTTGCCAGTTTTGCCAATAACCCAGTGCAATTACGGAACACTGGACTATGCATGTAACGATTTTCTCTTAGTTCAATGAGAGGAAATTTTTTGTACCCATAAGGATGGGAGAAATTGTTATGTCTGCACCCTCTGATCTGTATACCTACTGGGAAGACAACAATATGCATTGTATCAAATACTGAAAATGTACTACTGATGTGTTTTGAAACTGTTATTTCAAACATTGTTATTTCTTATTAAATACATAAAAATGGAAAAAAAGGAAGAATGAGGAATCAAATAATAATATGTACAGTGAATGAGGTACATGAGGCCCCAAGGACAAGATAGGGACCTCACAATCCTGGACCTCAAGTTTACTACAGACGTACAGTGACCAAAACAGCATGGTGCTGACAAAGCCTCAGATGCGTCGAGCAATGGACTGGAATTCAAAGAAAGAGCACCAGGCACACTGAGCTGTGCTATTTTGCACTAAGGGGCAAAATCTTTTTGCTGGCTGGTAGATACTCTCTTTAAGAATTATTTCTCAGGAACCTTCCCATTCATATGCTGAAGGCTGAGCCTAGACTATATTTCTTACTAAGCACTAAACAAAGTCAAAGTGAGTCAAAAATAAAAATTGTAAAACAGAATCACTTTATATGCTACAACACAAAGCAGTGGACAATTTTGAAGTGACAAATGTAGGCAAAGACATTCTGAATAAAGCCTGGCTACACAAAAACTAATACCAAGAATCAATGCATGGATTCACATCAAACTAAGTAGCTCCTTAACAACAAAGAAAGCCACCAACAAATGAAGTAATCCTCCCATAATAATTCCAGGAGGCAGTATTATACTGGTACTAAAACCAGAGAAAGATACAACTAATAAAGTGAACTGTAGGTCAATCTCTCTCATGAACATAGATGCAAAAATCTTCACAAATATAATACAACAAATCTTTAAGAAAATAATACACCATGCCTGAGTAGGATTCATCCCAGAGATACAAGGATGATTCCATATACACAAATCTATAAATGTAATACACTATATCAATAGAGCCAGATACAAAAGCCACATGAGCATCTCAATTGATGGAGAAAAGCCTTTTGACAAAGTCCAACACACATTCATGTTCAAAGTACTACAGGAAATTGAAATATATGGCCTCTACCTCAACATAAAAGCCATCTATGACAATCCAATGGGTAAAATAATTCTAAACGGGGAATAGCTGCGGTCTTTTACTCCAAGATCTGGTACAAGACAAGGATGCCCCCTATCGTCATTCCTATTCAATATACTTCTGGAATTATTAACTACAGCTATTAGACAAGAGAGAGAAATAAAAGGAATAAGAATAGGTAAAGAAGTTAAATTATCACTATTTACAGATGATATGATAATCTACTTGGAAGACCCAAAAACCTCCACCAAGAAGCTACTAGAATTAATACAAAAATTCAGTAGCATAGCAGGGTACAAATTCGACACACAAAATTCAATAGCACTCCTCTACATGGATAACAAACACACTGAGAGAAATTAAGGAAGCAATATCTTTTACAATAGCATCGGAAAAAATGAAATACTTAGTATTTAACCTAAGTAAAGAAATAAACGATCTATTCAGTGAATACTACAGCACTTGGAAAAAAGAGATCCTAGAGGATTTCAGAGAATGGAAAGGTATTCCCTGCTGCTGGATAGGAAATCTAACGTTATGAAGATTGACATACTCCCTAAATTGTTATACAGATTTAAGGTAATTCCTATTTAAAAAAAATGTCATCAACGTAACTCACAAACCTGAAGAAATCATCTCTAAAATTTATTTGGAAACAAAAAAGACCTGGAATTGCAAAGACAGTGCTGGACAACAAAGAAAAGGCAGGAGGCATTACAATTCCTGACCTAAGTTATGCTACAAAGCCACAGTGATAAAATCAGCATGTTATTAGCAGAAAAACAGACCTGAGGATCAATGCAATAGATTAGAAGATGAAGAAGCAAAATATAAATATGCTCAACCACCTTATCATTGGCAAAGGGTCCAAGCATGTTTATTGGAAGAAAAACAGCCTCTTTTCCAAGTAGTGCTGGAGAAATTGGATTTCTACATGCCAAAAACTAAAACTTGACGGTGGTCTATCATTTTGCACTAAATTAAAGTAAAAATGCATTAAATATATAACTATTAAAAGAGAAACAATAAGTATCCTGGAAGAGAAAGGAAGAAATCTTGAAATCATTGCGGTAGGCAAACAGTTCATGCACAAAAATCAAAATGTTCATGTAACACCTGAAAGAATCAACAAGTGGGATGTCCTCTTGCTGAAAAGTTTTTACACATCAAAAGAAATTACCAACAAAGTGAAGCAATAAGCCATAAAGTTCAAAAAAATTGATAAATATTCAGACAAAGGTCTTCTGTGTAGAATGTATAAAGAACAAATAAACATTAGGTTCCCAAAATTCAAAGACCCAATCCAGAAATGCAAATCTTCGATGAACACACACTTCTCAGAGAAAGAAATAAATACATGAAGAAATGACCCACATTTCTAGTCACCCATGAAATATGAAGTAAAACAGCACTTAGATATTATCTTATTGCAGGAGTGGCTATCATAAATAAATCAACCAACAACAAATATTGAAGAGGCTTTGGGGAAAAAGAAACACTTTACTGTTGAAGGAAATGCAGACTGGTGCAAACACGATGAAAATCAGTGTGGATTCTCTTTAAAAAATTAGGACTGTAACTCTCACTCAATCCAGCTACATTCCTACTCAGAATTTTCCCCAAAGAACTGAAAACATCCTATTATAGTGATGTTTGTCTACATATGTTCATAGCAGCACAATTTGTGATAGCCAAATCTTGGAAGGAACAAGATGCCCATCATTTGAAGAATGGTTGAAAAAGATGTAGTATTTTCATACAATGGAATATATAACTCACCCATAACTGATGATAAATTAGAAGACTTCATATATAGGTAGAGGTATCCTGAACATATACTCATAAGTGAAATAAACCAGACTTACATGTGTAAATATTGTATAGTCTCCCTAGAATAAGAACACAATAGAAGAAAAAAAATTAAAAGGTATAACACAGCTGAATGGAAATCAAGAATTGGAGTATTAAACAACAAACAGACAGCAAGCAGAAAAGTTAGGAAACTTGGCAGGGGCAAAACCATGTACTTACAGACACAGGGTGAAATAGATAATGGTCCTAAGACTCTACAATAGGATTATGACACTCACAGTAGCAATGTGTAAGACTAAAACCATGCTTGGAATGCTTCTTACTCTCTTTTAGATGTGTACTGCTTGTAATGTAAATTCACTTATTGCTACACTCACTCTCAAGTAAATGTTTGTTTTAAAAGAAACTGAAAAGTGTAATTAAAGAGAATACAAGAAAAGGAAAAATGCCATGGAATTGACCCATTACAATTTTGTATATGCTTAGACGTCTAAATATCTGTTTAAAAATGTGTAACATTTTTAATCACATTCTATAGGGGGTTCATTAGAGTATAAATGATAGATGGTAAATACTGGTTCCGTTGTTGTCTAAGACAATTAATATTCATTGGTGTTAAGATCAAGTATCTGTGCTATAGAGTAATGTCGCCAAGCTTAAGCTTCTCGAGGGTCAAGAACTTAAGTTTACAAACCAAAAAAAAAAAAAAAAAAAAAAAAAAAAAAAAAAAAAAAAAAAAAAAAAAAAAAAAAAAAAAAAAAAAAAAAAAAAAAAAAAAAAAAAAAAAAAAAAA